>JARFJB010001703.1:1240000-1292500 GCA_036346205.1 Vesta saturnalis
TATTGCCACGGGATCTACAGTTTTATTTCCTATCCGAGAAGGAGTGCTTTGGCTTTTCTCCGTTTTAGAAAAACGGCTACCTCGTCCAGGTGTTAACCCGCAGATGCAATATATGAAAAAGAAAACCAAAACTAGTGTTTCACATTGTTAGCATGGTAAACAGGTTTTTACTGGCTAGAATTTTATTGGCGAACCGTGAGGCCAGTAAAAACCGTTACTTTGCCTATATTTGTTATTCATTCGTAAATTACATTAAAATTATGAATCTATGATATACATTTATTTATAATTGCATTTATAAATAAATATCTCGTCAGCCGTGGCTTAACGTATTACTACCGCAACCGTTTACTAATTGCCAAATTGCTGCCACACATACCTATGCTCATAATAGTGTTACGGTATAAATGTTCACTAGGACAAGGTAATAGATAAACCTGGTTTTTGCACGGCTAGCTCGGCGTGCGGGTGAGGGTATATCGGGAAATACAGTCTCGTTTCCGTATGTTGCGCTATCTACCAAAGTCGAAATCGGAAAAATATCACAATAGGTTCCGGTAGGCGCCAGGATATTCCAAAAGAACACACCAGGGTGTTTTAAAATGAGAATTAAGCGACGGTATGTAGTGGTCCGAATACCCAACTTACCACACTTACCAAATCGTAACGCTCGTAGTTACAGGTCTTCGCAATACTGCTTCACCTGAAAGGCTTCAACTTCTGCACCTTAATCTGATCAACTTACCACCGTGCAGCAATATTCAAATTCAATACACAATATAAATCTCTAAGTCCCCTCTACGTTAAATTACTCCCTTAAACAAACTAACAAACTGACTTCAATTCGTTTACGACGCTTTTCTAAACTGGTAAATTACGTTACGTTAACTTAATCTTGTATCAAAACAAAAAAAAACAAATCTCCAAAGTAAATTTATTGTTGTAACGTAATTTACGCCTACCCTAAAACAAAACGTAACACGTCTCTTTTCATCTGCACAACCACGGTACAATCGATTTGATTGAAATTTCTCAATGCTTGCTTTCAAACAGACGTATTATTAAACATATTATTTTTACTGTTTAATTATATGCTACAAACAGAATTGTTTTATACAAAATGTTATGTAAAGTAAAAAATAGTGATATCCCTTTCTTGAAAATAATTTCTTGCTTTTATTATTCATTTTACCTCAAAAAGTTCAACCTATTTAAACAATTCTGCTTGTCGACAACACAAGACAAGATCTACCAAAATAAATGATTGTTTGCAAAACCAATGGCTATCGCAATTTACAATTTCTAATCAATACCCACGCATATAAAAACTTGTGCTTAAAATGCGTTCATCATTTATAAAAGTTACGCAGCATTTTACATTTTTCACGTAAAATAAATTAATAGTATAGGTATAGTGATAATTTTAAATAGTTGTTTTATTACTCACTATTTTCTGTCGGTATATTCTATCGAGCAAACCATTAAAATAAGTATTAAATTCATGAAAAAAGTTTTAACTATTTTATAGTTTTTAAGATATTATCTTTGATTTTTCTGTCAATTATTTTCGGCATTTTAATTGATTTAACATATGTCTAAAAACGGGAGTCTTCTGCGATCGATCATTAAATTACTACAGTATATTTAAAATAAAAATGATAAATGGCAAATCAGCAATTAATATGACATTTTCAAAATTTAATTTGATTGACATTACCAACGTGAAAAAAATATCATGGCCTCCTCGTGCAAAAACATCTGAATAGTATATATATATATATATATATATATATATATATATATATATATATATATACACAGGGTGGCTACTTTTTATATTGAACAGTATTGCTATCTTGAAAACCATAGGAATTACAATGTCGGTTAAATGTGAAAAAGTTGCGCATAAAAGGGACCAACAAAATGTTGAAGACAAATCTATAATAACTCTTACTGTTTACGATTTATACAGGAAAACCAAAATATAAGAATTTTTAATTGTTGTTGTATCTCCTTTATTTTAAAAGATATTAAAAAATTGTATTTACATTTTTTAATTTAAATTATACATGCTATTCTGTAGTGGCGTCAAATTTTTTTTACAACGTTTCGTCTATTTAGGGAAACCATCAACATTTTTTTTTTAAATACGGACCTGTTTTTTTCTACACTAAATTCATTACAATACCACCATACATACACCCCCAAAATTATTTCTTGATTACCCGTCGTTTCGTCACATTTCTATCCATCATGAAAAATTTAATGAACATTTCAGCTGAAGCCGTACCTGTTTGTTAATTGAAAACCCGCTGTTAAGCACTAGTGCTTATCAACAAGAAACAAGGTTATTATTATGCACAAATTATTCAATCCAAAAAATTAAACAAATAACTAATATTATTATTGTATGACTTTTTAATAATAATTAACAGAAACAAACTAACATAATTAAATGATACACAAAATAAATTTATAAAAATTGTTCAATATGGCCACCGGCCTTTTCAACACAAAGTCGCGTTCTTTCACACATATGCTCTGTTGCCCTAGCAATCATATCTGGATCTATTTGCTCGAAAGCTTCGACAATTTGAGCCCTTAGTTCGTTGATGCTTTGAAACTCATTATCATAAATTTTATTTTTTAGGTAACCCCACAAAAAGTAATCGACAGGATTTAGGCAAGGGGAGCGTGGTGGCCACTTTCTGTTACCTCTTGTTCCGATCCATTTACCCCTAAATTGACGATTTAAGTAATTTCGAACTCTGTTAGCATTATGTGCCCCAAAACCATCTTGCATAAACCATGTCATTTGTCGTCGAACCAATAATGGCATTTCATCTAACACTTCTTGTAATAGATTGATGTAATTATCGGCATTTAAATTTGGGCCCTATTACAACGTTGCCAATAATGCCACACCACACATTTAATGAAAATCGTACCTGAGGCCGCACCTGTCGAGTAAGATGAGGGTTGGTTGTTGCGTAAGAGTGCTTATTTTTCTATTAAATATTCCGCAATTTGTGAATGCACTTTCGTCTGTCCATAGAATATTTTTATGGAACGACCTGTTGGTATTCAAATTACGTCTAAACCAGTTACAAAATGTCAGTCTATGGGCAGGATCATCTCTGTGCAACGTCTGGACTGGTTGGTATTTATAATCATGATATTTGTACTTTTCAATATCTTTTAACTCCTGATCTGGATATCCCACATTGTGTTGCAATACTTTTGTCGAATTTTCTGGATTTACGTGTACTAATGCTAACACATTTATGTCGTTTATTGTACCTCTTCTTTGATGTGCCTGATTTAATTTAAACACACTACCTGTTTCAGTTACATTTTTAGATACCGCATAAATCGTATTTCTTGCGGGACAATTCCTATTTGGATACAAATTTGCGTATGTCTGCACTGCCACATCAACATTTCTATTATTTTTTATAAAAACATCGTACATATCTCGTTTTTCTTCTACAGAATAACGAACCATAATGTAATAATTATTATTTAAGAATAAATTTAACTAAACACTTCAAAAACGCTGAAACTGACAAAGTAATTGACATTTATTCAACTATTTGAATTTCACGGCACTCTTAATAACAACAAAAAATTAAGCAGTCGAACCTACATTGAAAATCATAAATGAATATTTTAAAGAATTTCTAGTCTTATCTTTATTTCCGTGCCATTTTTTTAATATTGTGTTATTTACCTTTTGTTAGTTTAAATATCAATTACAACAAAGTAGGTAAACCCAATCAAATGGATCTGCAAGGACATTATTTAATAATTGATCTATTTCTTTTTCATCTGCATATTACTGAAAATAATCTTCTTTGTACAAAAGAAATAGCGTTAACAAATAGACGAATAATAAACTAAAAAGGGGCTAATGCATATCCACCGAAATTTTAGTTAACACAACAGGTACGGCTTCAGCTGAAATGTTCATTAAATTTTGATGATGGATAGAAATCTGACGAAACGACGGGTAATCAAAAATAATTTTGGGTGTATGTATGGTGGTATTGTAATGAATTTAGTGTAGAAAAGAAAACAGGTCCGTATTTAAAAAAAATGATGGTTTCTAAATAGACGAAACGTTGTAAAAAAATTTGACGCCACTACAGAATAGCATGTATAATTTAAATTGAAAATGTAAATACAATTTTTAATATCTTTTAAAATAAAGGAGATACAACAACAATTAAAAATTCTTATATTTTGGTTTTCCTGTATAAATCGTAAACAGTAAGAGTTATTATAGATTTGTCTTCAACATTTTGTTGGTCCCTTTTATGCGCAACTTTTGTCCCATTTAACCGGCATTGTAATTCCTATGGTTTTCAAGATAGCAATACTGTTCAATATAAAAGTAGCCACCTGTATATATATATATATATATATATATATATATATATATATATATATATATATATATATATATATATATATATATAACACCATTTTTGTTTATAAAGACCCCAGATCTGGTGACTTTTTTATAATGTTGCACAATTTTTATTGTAAATACGTCTACTTGTATATGATTGTGTCTTTTAATGTCAAAGTAATTTTAGGTTATACATGCCCTGATGCCAGGTTTCTAATTACTCATGGATTTCCATTATTATTTCCAAATTTTATTAAGATTTTATTAGAATTGCAAGTAAGCATTGCTCTTTACTACATGACATAAATTTTGAAGTAATCAAATTTGGCATTAGTTGCAAACCTCTTAAAAAGTCTCAAATCTGGGGTCCTTATAAAAAAAAATTGGGTATAGGTTTCGTTTTACGTTTTCATATTTTAAACTCAGTGTTGCCATTTGAACCAAATGGCCAAATACGTCAAAAATGTTGGAAGGGGTCGAATAACGACAGCCTGTATGGTATAATAGATATTTATATATTAAGGGCATAATCTACAATTATGCCTGTGGTACATAATGTTTTATTTTATTTTGCACCATGAAACTGGAACAAAATATTAAAAAGATTCTGTATTTTCGGCAAGTTTTTAAATGCAAATGCAATGAAATAAAGTCGACAGTAGGCTAATTTGTCGTTACTAAGATACTGTGATATTACTATTATATATCATGTCATGTGTTTGCCGTCAATCATGCTGCTTAGCATTAATGACATTTCCGTGCTATAAAGACCACATTACGCCCGCATTTGGAAGCGTATAAAGAACATTATGGTGGCAAAATAAAATAATAGATATTTATGTATTAAGGGCATAATCAGACGATTATGGCTCGAGGGAATGTTAAAAGCCCGACGCGAAGTGGTGGGCTTTTATATTCTGAGAGCCATAATCTACAATTATGCCCGTGGTACATACAATGTTTTATTTTATTTTGCACCATGAAACTGCAACAGAATATTAAAAGATTCAGTATTTTCGGCAAATGTTTAAATGCAAATGCAGTGAAATAAAGTCGACAGTAGGCTAATTTGTTGTTACTAAGATACTGTGATATTGCTATTATATATCATGTCATGTGTTTGCTGTCAATCATGCTGCTTAGCATCAATGACATTTCCGTGCTATAAAGACCACATTACGCCCGCATTTGGAAGCGTATAAAGATCATTATGGTGGCAAAATAAAATAATAGATATTTATGTATTAGGATAATCAGACGATTATGGCTCGAGGGAATGTTAAAAGCCCGACGCGAAGCGGTGGGCTTTATATTCCTGAGAGCCATAATCTACAATTATGCCCGTGGTACATAAATGTTTTATTTTATTTTGCACCATGAAACTGCAACAGAATATTAAAAAGATTCAGTATTTTCGGCAAATGTTTAAATGCAAATGCAGTGAAATAAAGTCGACAGTAGGCTAATTTGTTGTTACTAAGATACTGTGATATTGCTATTATATATCATGTCATGTGTTTGCTGTCAATCATGCTGCTTAGCATCAATGACATTTCCGTGCTATAAAGACCACATTATGCCCGCATTTGGAGGCGTATAAAGAACATTATGGTGGCAAAATAAAATAAAATATGTTAATTTTTAGTAAACTTGAAAATTCCTGAACATTTAAATTTAGAATTTCAATAATATGTTATGAAAACAAAATTTTAATTTCTTATTTTTACTTTTAATAATTATAATTCCGATTCTAATTATCCGAGTTCCTAATTGTTGTTGCTGTTAAAACAATTATTATGTCGTGTTAAATATATATGATTGTAGAAAAGTTGGCACTATATTTTTTATTGTAATGTAGAATCGGTGTTAAACATTTAAAGGTAAAAAATAATTCGAAACAAAAACAAGTTTGTTAAAATAGCATATGCAACTTATTGAGAGCACTAAAGAATAATTTAAAAAATATTCATTTTATAGATCGATGTACAAAGAACGAGTAAAAAATAAAGTACACTCATGCAATACAAAGGGTCGAAGAAACTGGTTATGACCAGTGATGGTCATTCATAGAATTTACAATAATTTACTTTTTATCAACTCAACAATAGTATAACGTCATTTCTAAATTACCCATCCATTATTATTGCAAAACATCGACTAAACCTTAATTCTTTGACGATTTCTGATAAAATGCAATTTTTTCCATTTGGAGGGCAAATTCTCCTCAGATCAGACAAATTTCAAATACCGTCTTAGTACTTATACATCGAACATACATAATGGGAAGGATGTAAACAACTGCTATTTACCACGTGAAATTTATCGTGAAGATACCCATGAAAATAAAACATACATGTACGATTGATTCATTGATTTTTCCCATTATTCCCAAGTGGGACATAGGGTTTAGATAAAGTTTCTCCAGTTCTGCCTATTTTATGGTAACTTGCTCAGCTGTGCCATAGACATCTTAGTTTCTTGATTGATTGATATTTTACATGTGGTCTTGGGATGACCTCTAACTCTCTTCCCTTGTGGATTCCATCTCAATACTTGTTTACATAATTCGTCTTCATTCTTTCTGAGCTTGTGCCCTAGCCACCTATATTTCCTTTAGTTATAATTTCAGCCCATCATACGCCCAATATATTCCTCAAACATCGGTTAATAAACACTTGTAATTTATGTTTTAACACTTTTGTTAGCGCCCAGGACTCGGGCGTATACAAGCGTTTGCTTCACCATAGCATTTAACAAATTCATTTTAATTTTTATGGATAAGTTCGTTGTCCGTCACACTTTATTCAAACCTATAAATACTCCCCTTGCCTTGCGCATTCTTTCGCTGATATCTTTAAATGCTCCCTTTTCCCCACCTGTTACACCTCCCAAGAAAGTAGACTCACTCACTCTTTCAATTGGTTCCTTTTCTATCAGGAACTCCATTGACTCTTCAATGTTGTAGACCAACTTTAACTGATTCCCGCTCGTGCTTGTTTATCTTTGTTTGTATATTCCTACTAGTATTAGTCAATAAGCACAGGTCATCGGCAAAGTTAAGATCCTCTAATGTGCTATTTAAACTCCATCTTATTGCTTCCCTCCCATTTGAAACTACGTTTTTTTAATATTTCATCCAACACTATAATAAATAATGTCGGGGACATTATGTATCCTTATCTCACGTCCGTATTTGATCAATTTTTTTCTGAAAATCTGACATTATGTAGCACTCTACAATTGTAATTTATGTAGCCTTCTTTTATTAAGTTTATAAACTTCTCTAGTAAACCCTTGTCTTTTAGTGCCATCCAAATAGTGTCTCTATTTAGTTTATCAAAGCCATTTAGCGTCGTTATTATATTATTATACATGATCTGTTTGATCTGAATCCACTTTCTTCCTTCCTTAAGTCATTATCTAATATTTTAATTATTCTATTCAAAATTAGCCTATAATAAGTGAGAGAAATGCATCATTATCGATACAATTTCTCACGAGCTTATAATGGCATTTCGCTCGCGTGTGATATACGACGTTTTATCTTACAGGTGCAACTTTAGTAAAAAATCAGATTCAAACAAATATTCGCCCATAAAAATCATATAGTCATATGTATTAAATTTCGCAGTGACCTACGGTTGCTATAGTTATGAAATAATTAGCGTCGTTATTTCTTCACAATTTGCATTTGCAATGGATTTTTTCTTTATCTCACTTGTGAATAATATTTGATTTCTGACACCAAAAACAATGGTATAAGGTACCTCAAAAACTACATCTGTAAAATAAAATAATTTATTTGCTATACTTAATCCCCCTCCAATTCTCATAATTTTTTAAGTCACCCTTTTATGTATTTTTATTATTAATCCTTTTTGCCACTCACTAGGAAAACTTTCCGTTGGCCTATCTATTAGTGGTTTAGGTAGGTTTACAATGACTCTTGCATCTACCTTTAGCATTTCGGCTGTTATGCCAATCTAAACCAGGTGTTTTGTTACATTTAATTTGATTACTTACAATTACAATTTTCTCCTCTGATGGACAGTCAATGTTTATTTGCAGTTCTTACCGTGGTCTTAGTTCTATAGTCTCGTCATTCATTTCTTTGCAACTGTGTACATCTTGAAAATATTCACGCTGCCTATAAATCTGTTGCTTTTCAGTACACAGGATATTTCCATTTTTACTAATGTAGTTGGGTGTTCTACAGGTACTTAATTTTAAAATATTTATATACAGTTCTCTAGTATCTCCTTTGTTTACCGCTAGTTGCGCATTTTCTGCTATACTATTTGTAAATTATTTTTTATCCCTTCGTACTGATATTTTAATTTTATTGTATTCGCCCTGCAATACTTTTTTTCTTCGTTCTATTCTTTTTTGCTAATTTCTCAATCTTAATTTTTCTTCCCTTCGCAATGTTATTCCAAGTATCGTCACTCATCCATTCTACTTTAGCCGTTTTAATAAAGTTAACATATTTTCCTGGATGTTTGTTGTATCAATTCTTTACATCTTCAATTTCTCCTCCAAAGTCCATATTTAACGTAAGTTGTCTTCACATTTTCATCTTTGAGTTTTGTTACGTTAAATTTGCTCCTATTAAGCTGGTTGACGAACCTTTTTTTTATAGGCCTGTCCATTTTTATTGTAGCCATTACCAAGTAATGATCACTATTTATTTCGGCACTCCTTTTTACTACTAATTCAGATATGATCAATTTGAGATTCTATAATTTGATTTGGTGATTTCCAAGTAACTTTATGGATACTTTTATGTTTAAAAATTGTATCTCATATAACCAAATCATTAAGAGCACATAGTGCAACAAGTAACTCACCATTTTCGTCCATTACACCCAGCCCGTGCTTACCCATGATGTTTTCTATTCCTCTATTATCACTTCCTAACTGCACATTCATGTCTCCCATTAAAATTATCAGATGGTCCTTTTTAGTTGCGCGAAAGGTTTTATTTAAAAAATAAAATTCAGCTTTTTCTTGGTACCCACATTTGTAGGTACGCAGCACTGAACTATTACTATTTTCTTCTTCTCTACGGTGGCTCCCTCACTAATAGGTTCCCAGTCAATTAGGGTTTTTTCATGTCATTGTTAAATGTTATCCCTACTAGGTACGTATTCATGATCGCTGTCTGCTACTTTGCTCGAGTATATAAGAGAACATCCCTTTGATTTTTATTCGCCGTATCACGTCCATCTGCACTCACTTATTCGCAATATATCTATTTTATACCTTTCCATCTCCCTTGCGGTACGTACATTCCATTAACATATTTTTAGACGTTGCTTCTTCCCTACATTTTCTTTTGAGTTTGTTTCGTATTTCTTATTCGTTGTCCATTTTTTTGTCTTAGTCGTCGTCCTCGTATACCTCATAAGTTCAATTTTTTGGTTCAATTCACCTAACTTTGCAACTATTATTGGTGTGCTTGATTGCTTTTTATTTTTTTTTTTTTGCTGCAACTGTACTGACTGATGATGCTAGTTCCGTTTTTAAAAACTTTTTCCTTGCTTCTTTTACCGAGTCCCTGTATATTAGCCCCTTTTATCACCATATTATTCTTTCTCTCTGTACTATCCAATATTTCAATTTTTTTCTCAAGAATAGTTGCCCGCTCCGTTAGCTTTGTATTATCTTCCTTTATCTGCTTATTTTCCTTCATAAAATTATCCTGACCTTCAATCAGTATTTTAAACATTAAAGGCTTCCGTTTAATCTTGGACATATCTGACGTTTCTTTATGCGGAGTGGTTTTTACTTTCACATTGACGATACTTTGCCGTATATTTGTAATGTTTCCTTTAATATCGCTATCACAATCTCGATTTCCTAACATAGTTGGTGACGTTCTGTATATTTTTCTACTTTTCCTGAAATTACCATCTTCGTCTTTGTTATTATTTACAATTTCTGTTGATTTTACGCTTATTATCTTCAGTTGTTGAGCTATCACTATCATATTAATTCAGTTTTTGTGAATTATTCATTTTGCTATTTAATATTTTACTTTATCTGAATTTAAATTTACTTGAATTATCACGCAATGCACTTATCTTTGTTGACCCGTTGGCCTTCCCGATAAAGCACGCCTAGTTAGAATCGCTACTAGGCCTTTAGTTTCGTATGCTAAAAACATTTAGATGTATCACTTAATTTAAACAAAGTAATTGTTGCTACACAATAATTATTTACCACTCCTGTTTAATTCATACACATACACGTTAATTTATACACAAATTTGCTTTATTACAGAACCATTTTGTGTTGTTCAGTGTTTAGAAGATATATCTAACAATCAGTCTCAGGACAAAAAATGTAAAATTAAATGGTTAGAGAGAGTTGCTAAGAAAAAGAATGGTACTACATACTGCTTGAGCTACGAAGACAGAATTTTTTGCGATAATATACTGACTTCGATTTACCTAAAAAGGTTGTCACGATTTATTTTACTTTTAGATACTAAAGAAGAAACTAAAATTAGTTCACTTTTATCAGATACAATCTGTAATAATGCATTGCCTCATGCAAGTATAAACTACTCCCGTTCGGCATATAAAATGTGAAAAAGTATATGCTCTGGAATAAGCCATTACGGTTGTATTGATGAAGCAAAAGTGTTAATTGTAATATCAGCAATACTACTTTTGGACGTACAAAATTCTTGGAAGTACCTTCAGTCAGAGGGATCATTTAGATTACATCGAGGACGAAAATAGTTATGTTACATCTAGTGAATATTTCGGAAAGACAGAAAAACTGAATACGGATATGACTGGTAGTAATTTAAAAGGTAGTGTTTTAAATTCAATTATTATAACTGACAAATCAGAAAATATAAATACACGCATCCAACCCGTTACTGACCCTTTACCAAATTATTTGCAACGTTCATCTACAATTGAAGTAACACGATATAAATACATATCATTCGAATAATGCTGATTTACTAAATTATGTGCAACCGTCGCCAGTTATCGAGAAAACAAGAAACCTAAGTGCAGATTATAAATACGATTTATCTGATATTGTAAGTTCTGCTTGTAATAATACCCCTAAAGGCAATATGATACTATCAACTAAAGCGAAAAAATAAAAAAATTGAAGTACTAATATTTCCAACTGCCGCTATCCTATAAATTGTAAGCAACATTTACCTATAAATGAGGATGTAGAAATCATGCACTCAGTTGCTCACTCTAGTATTATCGATTTACGAGACTGTATGCAACAATCACCTACAAGTAAAAAATTAACAAATGTAACTTATTTATCAAGTTTTATCGATTTATCAAGACATAAAGCTGCATCTAATTTGGAGACATTACACAATACATCTCAAGATTCAGAGGCATTACACGACTATAGTTCTTCAGGGTTTGAATACGTACCTCAAAATTATTCATCTGAGGAAAGCGACACTTATAACTATGCTTTGAAAGATTCGTTGGCAAGTTTTAGGAATGCATTAAACAAAAATAAAGCTACGGACAGTAAACTTTAGCAAATACAAGCAAATGTGTAAATGCAAATGGAAAGAAAAAGGAGTTCTTCAATGCCCCATTCCCTTTCGAAGAACTTAGAAGGGTCAACTCATAAGATAGAAATCGATGTTAAATGTGTAAAGAAGACAAAATGAGGGAAAACGTGTCTATGACAAGCGACATAATTGTTACTTTTACAACAAACTAGTATGCAAAATTTCAAGGCATCTTGAAGATGTACTTAGCCAAGACATTGAAGTTAGTCGATTATTGGCATTTAGTCCTATGGGTGCGCGTAGGAAGGAAGGATTTCTTTGTATTCTGAGAGCTGGAGATTATTTTTATAATTGTGAGGTTATTGCTAAGAAAGAAAGAGACTTAATTTTAAGCAGGCGTCCTTTGAATAAAAACTTTCAAAAGGTATCCTACAAAAACTATGGTCCTTGTCCACACTGCTTAGGATTCTTCTTACTATCTAGATTATGGCGCCATGTAAAATATAATTGTCCGAAAAAAAAACATTAACATCTGTTACCACGGGTACTTCAACAAACTCAATTATAAGAGATATTCGAGGAGAAAGTATGGCCCTTCTAAGTAATGCAACAGGTGAACAGAATTCCGATTATTTCCAATTTATAATAAACGCGTTTAGAGAAGATGAAGTAAGTGACATTTGTAAGAAAGATGAATTAATTATAAAGTTTGGGTTACTGCTTTTTGAAAAATATAACAAACACCAATACGAGTATATTCGACAAGCTATGCGACAATTAGGACGTCTACTTTTAGCTATAAATGCAATAAAATTATCCAAAATATCACTTCAAGATAGTCTTTTTCCAAAAAATTTTGATACACTTATCATGGCAGTTAAAAATCTCTGTTTATCTCAAAGATCTACGATACACCAACAGGATTATGGAATACCGTCTCTCGCTTTAAAACTAGGCCACAGTCTTCGCAAATGCGCTTTAGTTGCACGAGGAATTGCGCTCAGAAAGGGTGACCTGCAAATAAATAAAGAAATGGAAGTGTTTTTAGACCTAATGTCTATGGAATGGAATTCCAAAATTTCTTGTGCAACTTTAAGAACTTTGCAGTAGAGAAAAATAAATTTACCTGAATTATTGCCTCTAATCGATGATCTTCTAATTCTTAATAAACATCTAAAAGAAGTTATAACAGAAAATATAAAGAAAATTAGTATCAAAACTGATCCACAATGTTGGGCTACATTGGCGATGGCAACGCTATGTCGTGTCATTTTATTTAATAAGCGTCGTTCGGGCGAAGCTTCGAGAATGACAATTAACCAGTATGCATCGAGGCCGCACTGGAAAGAGCAGAACACGAGTGAAACAAAGGCAACATTAACTCCAATTGAAAATAATTTAGCAGAACGACTAAGTATTGTGAAAGTCGTAGGAAAATCTCGTGCTCTTGTTAAGGTTCCTATACTTTTAACATTTGATATGAAAGAAGCTATTGATAAATTAATAGAAAACGAATTCAGAATGGTATTTCAAACAACAATACATAGGTTTTCGCAAGAGGTAATCAATCAGAAGGTTACCTACGAGGACATGATTGCTTACGACACTTTTGTAATGCGCTGAATTTAAAGAAACCACGGCTTATTACCAGCACTAAATTACGAAAGTATATAGCCACTGTGGTACAGATATTTGATTTGAAAGAAAACGAATATGATTGGCTAGCCAGGCACCTTGGACACGATATTCGCGTACATCGCGACTTTTACAGATTGCATGCATCTGCCGTAGAATTAACGAAAGTCAGCTGTATTCTTTAGCCGTTGAAAAGGGAAGGCTAGTGCATTCAGTGGAAAAAGTTTAGCTGACATCAATGTTACAGGTAACATAACTTACGTTAATATTTTTACACACACACACACACACACACACATATATATATATATATATATATATATATATATATATATATATATATCTGTGTCAAAATAAATAAACAAGAAATACAAAAATTCTCCATATATTTCGACTACGGTTGTAGTCATCATCCGTGGATAAATTTAATAACTGTTAGCTAACGGTTGTCAATTTTTAATATTAATTAAAGTTCTTTTTCTTGTTAAGTTTATCCACTGATGATAACTACAACCGTAGTTGAAGTATATAGAGAATGTTGATATTTGTTCTTTGTTTATTTTGACACACGTATCATAGTGTAGGAAGGAAAAGAGAAGGATAATTTATTAAATATTCGTCAAATAACTATATTAATACACACACACACACGCACACACGCACACGCACACACGCACACACGCACACACGCACACGCCCACACGCGCGCACACGCGCACACGCGCACACGCGCACACGCGCACACACACACACACAAACACAAACACACAAACACACAAACACACAAACACACAAACACACAAACACAAACACACAAACACACAAACACACAAACACACAAACACACAAACACACAAACACACAAACACAAACACACAAACACACAAACACACAACACACAAACACAAACACACAAACACACAAACACGCAAACACGCAAACACGCAAACACACAAACACACAAACACACAAACACACAAATACATACATACGTACTACTACTACTATTCTATTTCTTTAGATCTACCAAGTGTGGAAGATTCTTATGTCACGAAAGGCAACAGTGAAGATGACTTAAATGACAAAGAAGTGGAAGATCTTCCTATTCAAGTACCAAAAGAACACCTACTAGATGCCAGTGACAATTGGTGTACACAAAAAAATATTGAGAAAGGTAGGTACACAGATATCTCTTAAGAATCATAGCGAATAAAAGACGAAATTAGGTTATTGTATAGTTTTTCTAATTCAGTGTTACAATTACATTTTGTAGCACCATAAATGGCAACTTATGGTGCGTGTCAGTTGCCAACATCGACTGTGTCAATGTAGATATTAGGTTATATCTTAGCAGAGACAACCGTGATCTCTAATTTTAGTGACATTTTTTCGCATTATTTGCTACCACGTGAAATTTCTCCACTTTTAATATACGGTAACGTCCGAGAAGGCTCTGAATTTCCACTCTATTATCCGGTTCTCTCAAAGGATTATAGAGTATCGTAAATTGGATCGCTGTAGATTTTAAAGGTTATAATTCACGTGGTAGCATACAGAATATTTTTCCAATAGTAGATTTTGACTATGTTGTCAACCAGCTAAATTTAGGTGACTAGTATCTTAACCTTGCATAAAAAGTTAAGCCCCGAAATAGAAAAAAATACTTTAAGAAACGCGTGTAAAATGGCTGTAATATTTATACCTTGTGGACAGTAGTGGGTTCGCCACTCGTACCACAAGATACTAATATTATAGTAACACTGGTTTTTCTATATACTATTGGGGATCTTTTTAAATTCTTACCGATTTATGTTTTTATCTCGTATTTTTGATTAATCTCTCTTAACATTTTTAAGTATGTACGTATGACGTTTATCTCCCTCTATAAAGAGGTAACAACTACAAGACTGCATTAATAAAATAAACATTTTCAATGTTTAAAACAAACTATTCTGTAAAAGTTTTTATTTAAATAATTTAAAATCAAAACGGAAAGTACGACTAAGCTCATGTGTGTATAATACAAAAATATGTAATTAGGGCTCAATTATAGAACTTTTCCCCTTCAAAGGGAATTCCACATTCAGAAAGGGATCTTTAATGTGTCAAACATCGTATTGCCACGGGATCTACGGTTTTGCTTCCTATCCGAGAAGATGGATGTCTGAATCCCCGCCATACGGGTGAAAGATAAGCATTAACTATTTGAGCACCTAAAAATCTGCTATTACTTTTCTAATTGGATACGTGTGCTAACTGTATTATTAATATTATTAATAGAAGGTTTTTTTTTTCATGGTTTTGGAAATGACAAGTAAGATAAACTTTAACTTAAAACCATTACAATATCGGATCTACATTTACTACCATGTATAAATTTTGAATTAAATTCACTCCCAATGTATTGTATGGATCTTATTTCTCTCTTATTTTTTAGTTCTGTATAGGCATAGTAATAGTAGGTGTAAGAATAAAATAACACTTTAAAAGTGTTTTGAGATTTATAAAGTTAGTAAACACAAGTTTGTTCAGATGAAATATTGAATACTTATATTTTGGCAAACATTTTAAGGTAATTATCTAATGTGAGTTTCTTTTATTTTAGAAAAAAGAGTGAACACTGTAAGAAGACCGTGAAGTCCAGTAGAAAAAGAAGCAGTTATAAGCTATTTTAGAATTAACATCAATAAAGGCATTGTACCAAAAAAGGCAGAAATTAAACAGCTATTTCACAGCATGAAGTCGTTCTTAAACAACGTTCATGGAAAGACATCAAGTACTATGTGTACAATTATATTAAGGTGGTTCACATAACGGAATCCTCTAGGAAGAGCGTGTAATATCTGAACTCGGATTTAAAATAAAATCATTCTGTAACTAATCAGGAACAAATTTTACTATGAAGAATATGTTGTATGACATAAATTAAACTCATGTGTGACAATTTTTTATTATTGCCTTTTCACACTACCCAAGTCGTGACAGTTGTAAACAAAATATTGTGGTCTCGTTTTATGTTGAGAATGTAGTGTTTTTGCGGAGTTATGTAATCAAAATCATGAATTGTAAGGATGTAATTAATGATTTCATCGGGATGCATTGAGGAATTTCGTTAATATTGAGAAAATAAAAAAGTTCTAATTAGTCGCTCGATAACGTGTGCGAAGTTATAGTGTACAGGTAGGCATTGTTGGGTTTTGGAAGAAGGGTTGTGTATGAATAATCAAGAATTTAATGGTGGAAATGTTTAGCTCTGTTTACCAGGATATTACGGAATTGCATGTAGTTTACGCACCATTAGTTGTACTCCTTTATCTCACTACCGTTTCTTTAGCGATACAGAAACAATTCGGCAACTTTATTTGTTTACTTATTAAAATATAAATACTGCGATTTCATAACGAAATAACGTTCAAGATGTTTACTTAAGTAAAGCAGCAGTCATTGGTGTTGCAGAAACAGTGATGTCACCTAATACTAATGGAAAATAAAATACTGTTGCTAATAATATAAATTATTGTAAATGTTGATTACAAAAGTTACTGTTCTTAAGTAAACAACGTACACTTTGATAACCTCAATGTTCAATTACGCACCCGCTTAGATGCGAAGAACGGTGGAAGGGAAGTTCGGCAAGTTTATATAAATAAGTTTAGTTTATTTTTTTAATTATTTTACACCCTAAAAATACTTTGTATGTTTAACCTAACTTAAAGATATTGCCATAGTTTGAAAATGTAAACTTTCACCGTTATTACAATACTAATTAAAATACTTTTCTTTTTTGAGTTTTTTAATTGGGTATTTGTAGGTTTAACTTATACAAACTAAACGTTTCAATAACATTTACAGTTATCTTCGTTAGTAGTAATATTATTATTATTATCTTTCAAAATTGTCTCAATATATTTAACAATTTTGAAAGATAATGCCACTACTGTGGAAGATAACTGTAAGTGTTACGAAACGTATTTTAATATTGTGATACTTTATTGAAGTCTTAATATTACGAGTGAAGGTACATCAGTTTTGTAATAAATAAACTTAATGGGCCATGTTGTTCTGTGTAGCACATAGACTTAATAGTACATAACAATACGAGTGCACTGTCGCTGATCTCTTAGGGACGCACCATTGTTCCTAGAAAGTGGAATACGTAAATAACGTAAAACAGTGTGATACACTTTTCAGGTTCATTAAAATAATCATTAATTTTATGTAAATGTTGACAGTTGTCAATTATTATGTACAACTCATAAACCTTACATTTTTATTGATATACTTTTAACACGAACAAAAACATTAGCTATTTATTATACAGGGTGTCTCAGCATGATTATTCATTAGATGTTTTAGGGTTGTAGCCAAAATAACAACTAATAAAAATTAGAATCAGGTGTAATAATTCATTGCGTTCTCTTCAACTAAAATAGTTTCAGACTTCTAGCGCTTCCAGTTATAACAGAAGTCGCCATCTACTTTGTTATTAATAATGGAACACCCTATATATTTTTGAATTTGCATATGGAAACCATAAATTTGAATGTTTTTTTATTGAAACTATAACACACCCATCTAATACGGTTTTTCAGATAAAAAGTATTTCTCAAAATGTTGACAGCTGGTCAACGTTGACAAAATGAATTATAACTCCTATTTGGATTGAGATAAAAATTGAAACTCCAATTATGTTTGTAGCTTAAAGATGCCTTTATCGTATGAATTTTTTTAAAATAAAAATCTTTGCCTGAGAAAATGCCTAAATTTATTACAAATGCAGAAAACTCAATGTTTATAAATGGAATAATCTATTTTTGTTACGTAATAGAATGGCGATAGGATTTGCTACAATAGTCGACATGTTATACCTAATTCAAACTGTTCTAGAGTTATATCCAAAAATTTTAATTCTTAGTCATTATTTCGAAAATGCTATGAATGGTTGCTATGGATACGAGAAATAATTTTCAAATGTGAAGTTTTTAATGTTTGTGATTTAGTACCTTAATATTACTACTAAAACGAGTGAAAATTGATAATAATAGCGTAAATAATGTTTATACAAATCAAGAAACTTAATTTATTATTTATAATTTGTATTCTGATTGCCGTATTTTAGCCTCTGTCCGTTATCCTGATTTGTTATTTTGAAGACAGTTTAATAATGTTTACAGATCCAGCTAAGGTTTACTAAAATAAATTTAGATTTCGTAGTTCGCTTTCAAATACCAAATAGTTCTAGCACGCTTGTCTTTGCGTTTTCATATTTCATAAATCTGTTTGACAACTTAATTTTTAACTCACTGAGGTTGATTTGAAAAAATGTAAATATCCACTTTTAAAATCCAAAAGCTAAGTAATCAATTATGAATGGTAATCTTGAAAGTTTGCATTTTCATAATCTTTGTTATTATATTATTGCCATAGGATTGGTTAAATTATAAACAATGCCCCGTTTAACTGAAAGACAACTAACTGAAACTTTGATCAATGGGATTTTGTGGCAGATGATAGCACAAACGTACGTACGCGATATGTGTAATGATAAATATGACCATCATGTTTCTTGATTTTCTACTAATAACTAAAAATTAAATATATTTCTTGAAATTTTTTATTTTTTATGATTGTGGACCTGAACAGGCTAAATAAGGCCTATCTTGCTAAAGCACTCAGGAACACTTAGGAGTATGGATAGAGGGATAATGAATTGCCAATAGATGCCTATGAACAGCTACCTTAAATTTTCTCATATCACAAGTGAGAGGAAAACAGGAACTAGGAGATCATTCCAGAGTTTAGAAGCCGTGTAGAAAAATGTGGATTGCGCCAGTTTGGTACGACAAGTGGAGATTTGTACTGCATACTGTTGATGTGAATGAGCTAACCGAGTGTTTTTCGCAAAGATAGCCGGAGATGGTATCAAAGAATGTAATTCACCAGCTCAATAGCCGTTGTAATAACGATAATACAAAGAAAGAACTGAAACCATCCTTTTATGCTCAAGGGACTGTAAGTGAGAAGTTAAGGACGGGTCATTTATAAACCTAATCGCTCTCTTTTGAATACGATCAACGATATCGAGAGCGTATTGGGGAGCACTAACCCAAAGGTGAGAATTATATTCCAGATGAGGCCGAATTTGGGCCTTATACAGCAGAAGGAGTTGTCGAGAGGTAAAGTACTGCTTAGATCTGTACAAAAGCCTATTTTACGAGCAGCTGTTTTGGTAGCTGACAGAAGATGGTCAACCCATGAGAGATTTGAAGATACAGTCATACCCAACAGACTAATAGAGTCTGAAAACTTAAGAACTGCGCCATTCATACTTACAACAGGAAATGATCGATATTTTTGGCGGACAAAAGGCAACACTGAGTTTTGTTAGCATTAAATTTAACTAGATTATTGCTCCCCATTCGAGAATACGTTGAATGTCTTTGTTGATTGAATTTGCCATTTCAGCTCTAATTTCTTGATTTGACGTAGAAGGTGGATTATCACTATGAGTAGACTGAGATGAACTACAGTGAAGAGTGCTATCGTCAGCAAAGCAATGGATGGGGTTAGTTGTTGAAGAAATAAGGTCGTTTATGTACAGCAGAAAAGTGTAGGCGCTATAACGGATCCCTGTGGTACGCCCGCGTTAATGCTAACTTCTGTTGAAAAAGCCATCAACTACGACACGTATTCGTTTTTCATCAAGGAAACTAGAAACCCAGTTGATGAGCGTATCATTTAACCCAAACGAGGTGAGTTTGGCAAGTAAACACTTATGACAAACTTGGTCAAATGCCTTTGAGATATCTAAAGCGACTACAACTGTTTCACCGGACTGCTCTACTGTATTGTTCCAAACTTGGGTCACATATGAAAAAAGATCGCCTGTTGAACGACTTTGCCTAAACCCATATTGGTGGTCACTAAGGAGTTTGTTAGTTTCAAGGAACGTGAGCAGTTGCTGATTGATGGCTTTTTCCATGATTTTAGACAAAATGGAAGTGATGGCAATTGGTCTGTAATTTGAGGGATCGGTCTTATCACCTTTTTTGGGAATAGGTTGAACATTTGCTAACTTCCATGATGAAGGGAATTCCAGAAGACATAGAGATCGTACAGGACTTAAATAGGACTGGTACTAGTTAGGGTAACATTTCTTTAAGACAATAGCTGGGATATCGTCTGGGCCAGTCGCCTTATTGAGATCAAGCCTACTGATGATCGATTCCAAGAGCTTGTACCGAAAATGAATTGGTTTCATAACGTATGAAGAAGAGTTGACTAGGGCACATCTTTTCCAGAATCATTGAGACACGAGTTTGATGCAAACAAATCCACAAAACGTTGGCTTTGTCTACAGAATCAGCAACTATCGATCCGACAATAGATGTCAGGGGAAATGAAGATGTTCGAAAGTTTTACTAATGGCTTTGCTAAAGACCAAAATTTACGACTGCCTAAAGGAGATGTACCTAGTTCATTGCATTTTCGTTGTTCGAACAACTTTTTAGTATTAGTGATGATACTTTTGCAGATATTTCTAGCACCAACGTATTCTACATGACTGTCAACCGATTTATTAGATTTCCATTTAATGTAACATTTATTTTTAAAGACATTGCATCAGAACAAGCCTTAGTGAACCAGGGTTGGGAACGTGAATGACCTACACGGTACTGTTTTTCGGAATGTATAACTCCATTCCCATGAAGATGACTTCAGATACTGAAAGAGCGATGTCCGAAGAAGAGGACGATTTAAAACAATATTCACGCCATGGAAATGTTGCAAAGAAATCCCGCAAGAAAGAGATCTAGAAGATGTGGAGTATGGTTAGGGTTATCAGGGATTCTTGTGGGTTCAGAAATCATTTGTGTGAGATCACATGAAATAGCAAATGTTTCTGCACTATGACCGGCGGATTTGTAGTAGATGAAAATTGAAGCCAATTAGAGTTATGAACATTGAAATCGCCCACAAATGAGATATCGCAAGATGGAAACTGAGACAAGAGATAGTCAACTTTCATACTAAGGTAATCGAAGAAGTCTTGAAAGTTGCTGTCATTAGGAGACCTATAAATGCAACAGTAGAATTTCACAAAATTAGGACCAGAATGTTTAAACCAAATCACGTCAAAATTTTTATTTTCTACGGAAGAAACCCTCTTGCAAGCAATTCTGTCCTTGATGTACGCACATACGCCTCCTTTATATCGAAAGTTAGAGTGAAGATGGTATTGAGGAAATTGCAAGTCGGGTGACTCGGAGCTTTCAGAGGAGACTTGTGTTTCAGATAGAAACAATATATCAGGTTGTAATTGTTCAAGATGTTGGTGAATAGCATTAAGATTCGACCTGATACCGCGGATGTTGCAGTAGTGAATCAGAAAGTTGATACTTTCGATGACCGAGGTCGCTTGGGCCCTGCCCTCCCGGACATCCGAGTGGGGCAGGATTTTACGTCCGGAATTTATAACCCTAGAAACCACAGCCATCTTATTTTTAAATTTGGGACTTTTAATCCGATAGGAAGACAATGAGGGCGAGAAGGAAGAATAAGGATGAGAATAGATTAAGGATGATGGAAAAGGAAACCGGCAGCCCTTACCGAGCTCAGAAAATCGGAGACCCAATATTAAGGAGCCCATGGTAAGGGTGGTGGTACCTCCCGGCTGGCATGGAGTATACATGCCTACCACCTACTAAATTAACCACGTTAGAAATAATTAGATACCTAATACACATTGAGGATAACCCGCATGCATATACAGGACTGTTTGCAGCTTTGAAAATAAAAGTACCGCCTTCACAAAATCGAGTTGGTGCATAAGATCAACCATCACCATTCTTACTACAGTTCTGCGAATTAATAGGAGAAAAGTTTTTTAGCAAGTTTTTTTAAACGGACTTGCGAATAAAACCACTGTCGATATTGTTGTCGAAATTCTTTATGACTTGCATTAAAGAGGATTTTACTTAACGACGACAATGTGAATAAAATTGATAGGAATATATGATACCAGCAACTTGTGCTACACTGCATTTTGCAGTGTAAGTTCGAACTTATCTAAATGATGTGTTGCCCAATAAATAGATTGGAGGACGTGGTAACAATGGAATACGACAAGACATTACTCCTTCTTAAATACTTAACATTCTCAAAAATTCGAACCACGTTTTCATTTTCAAGAGGGAATGAGTTTACAATTTAACCATTAATTTAAAATATTAAATTAGTAACTACTAAATTTTTCTATAAAATGTTTAAAAATTTTATATTTGGATAAAGATAGGGCCAAGTCTAGATATGGGCATATTGTTGAATGGAAAATTAAGTATACCGTCGAATGAGATATCACACGACCAGTCATGTAATTTAAAGTATTATATGGCGAATGATGGTACGATGAACTATTTACTTCAAACCGTCTTTTCTACAAAGTTATGAATTGTCGTATTTAAAAAATCAGTATAATAATAATAAAAGAATTCAAACAGACAATTGGTAACACGAGTAGGTATATAAAAGATAAAGATGGTAAAATAAAATGATAACACACATTCCATAATTAAACACAGTAAGTCCGCACAAAATAAATTAATACCACCTACAAGTGTGTAATGCAAGTTGAATCATACAAACAGTTTGAATTTAAAAATGGATAAAATTGCACACGTAGAACATTCCATAGATAATAAAACTATGCCAACACAAATCCAGTAACAGACACACATTAAGGTTAAATTCCTGAAACCTTACACAAGTAAATAGTAATGGATAAGTGTGCACATTTAAAAAATCATTTTTCTGTTAGAGCGAGGTCCATTGTGCATGAAAATATAGGTAAAAATGTGTCGGGACATGTGTATGTCCACGCAAGTCGTGAACTCCCCACTAATGCATTTATATTACGGTGACAGTCTCCACAATGCCAAGGAAACCTACGCGCGTGAGCCGCACGCACGCACACGCACACGCACACACGCACACGCACACTCACACACAAACTCACACACACACACAAACTCACACACACACACACACACACACACACACACACACACACACACACACACACACAACACACACAAACACACAGACACACCACACACACACACACACACAACACACACACACACACACGCACGGGCACACGCACACACACACACACACACACACACACACACACACACAACACACACACACACAAAAACACACACTCACAAACACACACACACACTCACACACACACACACACACACACACACACACACACACACACACACACACAAACACACATCAAACACACAACACACACACACACACACACACACACACACACACAACACACACACGCACACGCACACGGACACGCACACGCAGACGCAGACGTAGACGCATACGCAGACGCAGACGCAGACGCACACGCGCACGGGCACGCGCAGGCGCACACACGCACACGCACACGCAAACGCACACGCACACGCACACTCACACGCACACGCACACGCAGACGCAGACGCAGGCGCAGGCGCAGGCGCAGACGCACACGCACACGCACACGCACACCCACACGCACAGCACATGCACACGCACACACACACACACACAAACAAACACACGAACACACACATCACACACACACACAGACACACACACACACACACACTCACACCACTCACACTCACACACTCACACACTCACACACTCACACTCACACTCACACCTCACACACTCACACACTAACACTCACACTCACACACACTCACACACTTACACTCACAAGCTCACACTCACAAGCTCACACTCACACTTACACTCACACACTCACACTCACACTCACACACTCACACTCACACCCACACTCACACCTCACACTCACACACTCACACACACACGCTCTCACTCACACCCACACTCACACTCACACTCATACTCTCACCACAGTCACACTCTCACACTCACACACTCACACACACTCACACACTCACTCTCACACACTCACACTCACACACACACACACGCACACACTAACTCACTCACACTCACACTCACACACCAACACTCACACTCACACACACTCACAAACTCACACTCACACACTTACACTCACACTCACACTCATACTCACACTCACACTCACACTCACACTCACACTCACACACTCACACACTCATATACTCACACACCACACACCACACTCACACCCACACTCACACTCACATTCATACTCTCACTCACACTCCCTCACACCTCACACTCCCACTCACACCTCACACTCACACTCACACCACACACTCACACTCACACACTCACACTCACACTTTCACACCCACCACACACACACACAAACACACACGCACACAAAACACATGCACAAACAAACACATACGCAAACACACACACACACACACACACACACACACACACACAAACACATAAACACACACACACACACAAACACATAAACACAAACAAACACACAAACACACAAACACACAAACACACACAAACACACACAACACACACAAACACACAACAACACACACACACACATACCACACAGCACACACATACGCACGCACAAACGTACGTACGCACGCACACACACACACGCACGTACATACGCACGCACACACACACACACACTCACGCTCACACTCACGCTCACGCTCACGCTCACACTCACGCTCACACTCACGCCCACACTCACGCTCACACTCACGCTCACACTCACTCTCACACACTCGCTCTCACTCACACTCACACTCACCCTCACACTCACGCTCACACTCACGCTCACACTCACGCTCACACTCACGCTCACACTCACGCACACTCACGCTCACACTCACGCTCACACTGCACTCACTCACTCACACTAACACTCACACTCACACTCACCCTCACACTCACTCACACACTCACATTAACACACTCACACTCACAAACTCACACTCACACTCACACTCACTCACACACACACACACACACACACACACACACACACACACACTCACACACTTACACTCACAACAACACTCACACACTTACACTCACACCTCACACTCACACTCACACTGCACTCACACACTGACACACTTACACTCACACTCACACACTCACACACTCACACACCACACCACACCACAACTCACACACTCACACCCACACTCACACACTCACACACTCACACACTCACACACTCACACACTCACACACTCACACTCACACACTCACACACTCACACACTCACACACTCACACACTCAAACTCATACTCACTCACACTCACCCTCACATCACGCTCACACTCACGCTCACATTCACGCTCACACTCACGCTCACACTCACCACACTCACGCTCACACTCACGCTCACACTCACGCTCACACTGCACTCACTCACCCACACTACACACTCACACTCACCTCACACTCACTCACACCTCACACTCACACTCACCACCACACTCACACCACTCACTCACACACACCACACACACACACACACACTCACACCCACTCACACTCACACACTACACTCACACACCACACTCACACTGCACACACACTGACACACTACACTCACACCACACACTCACACACTCACACTCACACTCACACTCACACTCACACTCACACACTCCACACTCACACACTCACACACTCATATACTCACACACTCACACACCCACACTCACACCCACACTCACACTCACATTCATACTCTCACCACACCCTCACACCTCACACTCCCACTCACACACTCACACTCACACTCACACCACACACTCACACTCACACACTCACACTCACACTTTCACACCCACCCACACTACACACACAATACACACACGCACACAAAACACATGCACAAACAAACACATACGCAAACACACACACACACACACACACACACACACACAACAAACACACACACACACACACACACAAACACATAAACACAAACAAACACACAAACACACAACACACAACACACACAAAACACACAAACACACACAAACACACACAAACACACACACACATACTACACACACGCACACACATACGCACGCACAAACGTACGTACGCACACAGCACACACGCACGTACATACGCACGCACACACACACTCACACTCACGCTCACACTCACGCTCACACTCACGCTCACACTCACGCTCACACTCACGCTCACACTCACGCTTACACTCACGCTCACACTCACGCTCACACTCATGCTCACACTCATACTCACACTCACCCTCACACTCACGCTCACACTCACGCTCACACTCACGCTCACACTCACGCTCACACTCACGCACACACTCACGCTCACACTCACGCTCACACTGCACTCACTCACTCACACTAACACTCACACTCACACTCACCCTCACACTCACCTCACACACTCACATTAACACACTCACACTCACAAACTCACACTCACACTACACACACACACACACACACACACACACACACACACACACACACACACACACTCACACACTTACACTCACAAACTAACACTCACACACTTACACTCACACACTCACACTCACACTCACACTGCACTCACACACTGACACACTTACACTCACACTCACACACTCACACACTCACACACTCACACACCACACACCACAACTCACACACTCACACACTCACACACTCACACACTCACACACTCACACACTCACACACTCACACACTCACACACTCACACACTCACACACTCACACACTCACACACTCACACACTCACACACTCAAACTCATACCTCACTCACACTCACCCTCACACTCACGCTCACACTCACGCTCACATTCACGCTCACACTCAGGCTCACACTCACGCACACACTCACGCTCACACTCACGCTCACACTCACGCTCACACTGCACTCACTCACTCACACTAACACACCACCACTCACCCTCACACTCACTCTCACACACTCACATTAACACACTCACACTCACAAACTCACACTCACACTCACACTCACACACACACACACACACACACACACACACATCACACACTCACAAACTCACACTACACACTTACACTCACACACTCACACTCACACTGCACTCACACACTGACACACTTACACTCACACTCACACTACACACTCACACACTCATACACTCACACACTCACATACTCACACACTCACACACTCACACACTCACACACTCACACACTCACACACTCATATACTCACACCCACACCCACACTCACACCCACACTCACACTCACATTCATACTCTCACCACACTCCCTCACACCTCACACTCCCACTCACACACTCACACTCACACTCACACCACACACTCACACTCACACACTACACTCACACTTTCACACCCACCCACACACTTACACACAAATCACACACACACACAAACACATGCACAAACAAACACATACGCAAACACACACACACACACACACACACAAACACATAAACACACACACACACACACACACACACAAACACATAAACACAAACAAACACACAAACACACAAACACACACAACACACACAAACACACACAAACACACACACATACTCACACACGCACACACATACGCACGCACACGTACGTACGCACGCACACGCACGTACATATGCACGCACACGCACACACGCACACTCACACTCACGCTCACACTCACGCTCACACTCACGCTCACACTCACGCTCACACTCACGCTCACACTCACGCTTACACTCACGCTCACACTCACGCTCACACTTATGCTCACACTCTACTCACACTCACCCTCACACTCACGCTCACACTCACGCTCACGCTCACACTCACGCTCACACTCACGCACACACTCACGCTCACACTCACGCTCACACTCACGCTCACACTGCACTCACTCACTCACACAACACTCACACTCACACTCACCTCACACTCACTCACACACTCACATTAACACACTCACACTCATAAACTCACACTCACACTACACTCACACCACACACACACACACACACACACACACACACACACACACACACACACACACACTTACACTCACAAACTCACACTCACACACTTACACTCACACACTCACACTCACACTCACACTGCACTCACACACTGACACACTTACACTCACACTCACACACTCACACACTCACACACTCACACACTCACACACTCACACACTCACACACTCACACACTCACACACTCACACACCACACACTCACACACTCACACACCACACACTCACACACTCACACACCACACACTCACACACTCACACACTCACACACTCACACACTCACACACTCACACACTCACACACTCAAACTCATACTCTCACCACACTCACCCTCACACTCACGCTCACACTCACGCTCACACTCACGCTCACACTCACGCTCACACTCACGCACACCTCACGCTCACACTCACGCTCACACTCACGCTCACACTGCACTCACTCACTCACACTAACACTCACACTCACACTCACCCTCACACTCACTCACACACTCACTTAACACACTCACACTCACAAACTCACACTCACACTCACACACTCACACACTCACACACTCACACACTCACACACTCACACACTCACACACTCACACTCACACTCACACACACACTCACACTCAAACTCAAACTCATACTCTCACTCACACTCACTCACACTCACACACTCACACACTCACGTTCACACTTTCACACCCACCCACACACTCACACACACACGCACACTCACACACTCACACACTCACACCCTCACACACTCACTAACTCACACACTGCACACTCACACACTCACACACTCACACACTCACACACTCACACGCTCACACACTCACACACTCACACACTCACACACTCACACACTCACACACTCACACACTATAATAAAAATTCAGATTTAGATATTAAACATTCCTCTTTGAATAGAAATTGCCCGTGTTATTTAATGGCTATTAAAAGATATAAACAATTAATAGATTATTAATGTTTTGGTACAAAATACTAGAAGTAGAAGAAGTATCACTGACACTTTTGAGGAAAATAAATCAATTAAATTATCTTGTGTGCAATTAAATGTAAATCATTCACGGAATGTTACTCACAATATTATGAGTTTAATTATGGAATATATTATAGATTTAGTATTTTACAGGAACCATATGTTTTAGATAACAAGATTGCTGGTTTTTCAAAAAATATTAGTGTATATAGTATTGGAAAAAAATAAACGATCTGCCATATTAATAAACAATAAGCTTGTTGATGCTGTTTTGGTTGAACAAATATCTGATGAAGATTGTGTGTTAGTTGAAGTTATATATCATAAATTAAAATTATTTGTTGTTAGTATGTATTTTGACATTAATCAAGATATAGAAAAGATTTAAAAATGGAAAAATCCTTAATTTTGTTGGAAAATTTGACTGTGTATTTTCCATTGATAGTAAGTAATTCAAGATCGACATTTTGGAATGATGTTAAACGAATGTAAGAGGCCAAAATTAGAAGAATTTTGGTAATACATGATTTAAAACTTTTAATAATTTAGACGATTTTCCAACTTTTATAAATAATAGAGTTTCCAGTAAAATAGATTTAACTTTAGGAAACAATAATATCTATTCATATATAAAAGATTGGAAATGTAGTTCTAATGAAAGTGGTTCTGATCACAGTATTATTAATTTTAATATAGAATTTTCTGAAAATAGTCCAATAAGTTTTTCAAAAACAAAATTTATAGTTGTAAATAATAATTATGATAATTTTATTAGCAATATCGCAAATAATTTTGTTAGTGAATTTCATTGTAGAAATTAATATTTTAGAAAATTTGGAAAGTTTAGATTTAGAATTATCCAATATTGTTAAACATTCTTTTAATTTAAATAGTTTTATGGAAATGTTCCAAAAAATTTTAATTTCTTCTTGTAAAAAATCATTTAAAACATCTAGAAAAGGCCAAAAAAGGTTTCCTAAGACAGTTCCGTGGTGGAATGTTAAATTGAGTGTAATGCGAAAAAAGGTAAATGCATTCAGAAGAAAATATCAAAGAACGAAAAATAATCAAAATCTTAGAGAGGAAAGAAGGAAATGTTATATCGAACAGAAAAAAATATTTTTAAAAGAAATAAATTCAGAAAAAATAAAATCTTGGAAAAATACTTGTAACTTAACAAAATTTACTAATCCCTGGTATATTGTGTATAAATTAGCATCTGAAAAAGTTCAAAGTCGTTGTGCTTTAATTACTTTGAAGAAAAAAGATGGTAGTTATACTCAACATTTAAATGATACTGTTGAATATCTGTTAGAAAATATTATACCAATAGACGATACAATCACAGATAATAATTATCATAAATATGTACGGTTAAATGTAAAAAAAGACTTGAACACGGAAGATGATTTAAAATTTACTATTCATGAAATTGAAAATGTTATTAAAAAACTAGATAATAATAAATCTCCTGGGGAAGATGGAGTAAGTGGTTGTATTTTACTTTCTTTATTTTAAAATTTCCAAATTTTTAACCCCTGTTTATAACGAATGTTTAACTAGATCAATTTTTCCTAATATTTGGAAAAATCAATAATTATTCCAATTATAAAATCAAATAAAACAAACGATGAAGATATTTCCAAATTTAGACCCATTAGTTTGTTAAATATTGGCGGCAAAATTCTTGAGAAAGTATTAATTAACAGAATAATGCATTATCTGTATTCTAATAAATTATTAAATTATAATCAATTTGGTTTTAAGCCAAATTCATGTACTATTGATGCTGTTATACTTTTAAAAGATACTATAGAATCTAGTTTAATTCAAAATAAAGACATAATTTTAACAAGCTTAGATGTAAAGGGTGTATTTGATGCTGCTTGGTGGCCTTCCATTTTAAATGCGTTAGTAGAGTTTAAATGCCCGAGAAACTTATACAATCTAACTGTTGATTATTTTACAATAGAAAGGCAAAAATTCAATTAAATTATATTTGTAAAGAAAAAAATTAAGTAAAGGTTGTCCACAGGGTTCTTGTTGTGCACCGGGATTTTGGATCATTTTATATAATTTTTTTAAATTTAAATTACAACAAACATTCAAAAGTAATTGCGTTTGCAGATGATTTAATTATTATTTCAATAGGTAATAATATAAAAGAAGCAAAGAATTTTGCCAATGTTGATTTAAATCGAGTAATGGTGTGTGCAAAAAATAACAAGATTCAATTTAATGATAAAAAATCTAAAATTTTGTTAATTTCAGAAAAAAGATCATCTCACGGTACTAACATAAGTATTTACTTGAACAATAAACAATTAGAGCGAGTACAAGAAATTAAGTATTTAGGTATTTGTATAGATTCTAAATTTACTTTTGATAAACATATTAACTATATAACAACAAGATGTTCCAAATTGATTAATGTATTGTCTAGATCAGCAAAAATAAAATGGGGTTTAGGTAGTGAAGTATTACAAATCATTTATAAAGGTGCAATTGTACCTTTACTATCGTATGGTATTCCTGTGTAGATAAATGCTCTAAAGAATTAAAAAATTGTAATAAATTACAAAGTATTCAAAGGTTAATAAATATCAAAATTATTAAAGGTTATAGAACTATTTCATATCCAGCTTCTTGTGTTGTTGCGGGTTTAACCCTATTATTATAAAATTAGAAGAAATTCCTAATATATATTTCTATACAAAAAACAAAATAATAAATATAAAATGATTTTCCTACACCTATTCACGAATGGATTCATCCAGCTAAATTGCCAGTTATAAATTTTGATAATAGTAATAATTCAAATTACACTTATGAGATATATACGGACGGTAGTAAAATTAATAATAAAGTAGGTTGTGGAATAGTAATAACTAAAATCAACACTTATTATATACCTTAAAGTATAAATTACACGATTTATGTAGTAATAACCAAGCAGAAAGTTTAGCTATATTAATATCTTTGCAGAAAATTAGCAGTATTACCAGTAGAGAAATGAAAAATCAGTAATAATAAACACAGATAGTCAAATTTCATTAAATTGTTTAAAAATTATTATTTACGTTATAGTATAATATATAAAATTAAAAGAAAATTATCGTTATGCAAAATAGTGGTTGGAATATTGATTTTAAATGGGTAAAAGCGCACGCTGGTGATCAATTGAATGAGGTGGCTGACAGTTTAGCAAAAGAAGCAGCCAATTTAAATGAAATAAACATAATATACGATAAAATACCGAAAAGTGTGATTGTTACTGATGAGCAAAATAGAAGTTTAGAAAATGGCAAACTTTTGGTCGAACTCAACAAAAGGGTTGGAAACTAAGATATTTTTTCCTTCAATTTTTGATAGAATTAAAATTAAATTATCTTTAAACCCAATATTTACCGTTATTACTACGGGACATGGGAAATTACGAAGTTATTTACAAAAATATAAAATAATAGAAAATCAGAATTGTATTTGCAATAATCAAGAAGAACAATCTATTGATCACATAATATATGAATGTAAAATTTTGGAACCAATCAGGCAAATATTAAAAACGAAATTATGTTAAACGGAGATAATTGGTCTGTAGAAAGAAAAATTATAATATCTAAATATTTACATTCATTTTTAAAATTTCTAAAAAAATCAACCTTGGTTTATTGTGATCTAAAAAAAAAAAAAGTTGTTTATTAATTTTCAATATTATAATAAATGATATTATAATCTCGAATATATATATATATATATATATATATATATATATATATATATATATATATATATATATATATATATATATATATATATATATATATTTTTTGTAAGTTTTTCTTCCCGACTGGGAAAAAGTTAACATGCTAAATAATTAAGATCAAAAATTTTGTAAACTAGTTAATAAATACTTAGAAATAGAAATGTAAGTACTGTAATATTAACACATTATTATACGATTATTAATCACCCATTGTAGGTAGTTAATATTACAGTAATATTTCGGAAGATTTGATGTTTTAAAATATTTACCATTATTTTGTTATAAATGTTACGTATGTTATTTTACCTTTGTAAGTAATCTAATTAAGTAGTCATAAAAACTAATTTTAAGCATGTAGTATTACATATTTTCAATTGTAATGGAGCATGTTGAAATAAATAAGATGTATTAAAAACACTCACACTCACACACTCACACTCACACACTCACACTCACACACTCACACTCAATCACACTCACACTCACACACTCACACTCACACACTCACACCTCACTCACACACTCACACTCACACTCACACACTCTCACACTTACACACTCACACTCACACACTCACACACACACCCACACTCACAAACTCACACTTACACACTCACAGTCTCACACACACACACACACACACACACACACACAAACACACCCACACAACACACACACACACACACTGCACACACACACTGCACACACTCACACACTCACACCTGCACACTCATGCACACTCACACTCACACTCACACACTCACACACTCACACTCACACACTCACACACTCACACTCACACACTCACACTCACACACTCACTCACACACTCACACACTCACACACTCACACCTCACTCACACACTCACACTCACACACACAGCACACACACACACACTCACACTTACACACACCACAAACTCACACGCACACACCCACACTCACTCACACACTCACACTCACACACACACACACACACGTAAACACACACACACACACACACACACACACACACAACACACACACAACACACACACTGCACACCACACACACACACACACACACACACACACAGCACACACACACACACACACACACACACATACACACTTACACACTCACACTCACAAACTCATACGCACACACCCACACTCACTCACACACTCACACTCACACACTCACAGTCACACACTCACACTCACACGTAAACACACACACACACACACACACACACACACACACACACACACACAACACACACTCACACACACACACTCACACACACTCACACATACTCACACATACTCACACACACTCATACACACCCATACACACTCACACACACTCACACACACTCACACACACACACACTCACACACACTCACACACACTCACACACATTCACACACACTCACACACTTCCTCGATCTGGGCTTGGTTGGACATCTTTGCATGTCATTACATCAGTGTTGGGATGGCAATGACGTAGTCGAGTGCCTTCTCTCTAGGACGTTGCAAACGATTTCCTAATCTCTTCTTCTAGACCACTTTGGTATAGGTGGTAAAAATTGATAGTGGAACGCAGACAGTAACTTGTCCCAACTCTGCCAGAGATCCCTGTTGTTCCTGTACCACAAGAGTATATTATCCCTAAATAACTCTGGAAGCGCTAACAGAAGTTCCTGTGGCGGTATCTGACAGCATGTTTGTAATTCTTGAATCTTTTCCAAGTACGATAATGGATCACCTACAACATCATGTTTAAGATCCGATTTACGTACGTGTTCGTACGTAAATCTATGACATCACTCGTGGTAAACTGGATGGAATGGAGAATAAAGTTTCTGAAATAAATGGGGCGCCGACTGGAGATGTTAGTGTACCTTCTCCAGTACGTAGAAAGTAAGTCAGGCGGGCTCTTTAGTCATTTATATTTTCGGACGTGTCAAGGTGATATTTTATTGCTTCTTCAATGTCCATCTCTTCTGAGCGTATACACCCATATGACGCGTGTATCTTCTGTAAATGCATTTGTTTGTGACTTTATAAAGCTTGTACGGACACTTTGACTATTTATTCCTTTTATTATTATAATACCAACATAGCTTTTCACGCAATTTAGACTGTGCACGAAAATCGTTGAATCTCGAGTGAAATATGCAAGAAATCCATAGAGCAATTTCATAAGTAATCCAATGTGAAGACGCTATCGTGATAAAATTTACCTACTGCATCGTTTTCTTTCTTTTCTTGGCTATTAAAGATGATGTTTATATAGAATTTGGTCTTTGGTCGCAAAGCCAACAGGTAACCAGAACATAGATCCGTATCCATTTAATTTAAACTACGCAGGTAATTCACTGCGCTTTTTCATGAGTAATCCAATGTGATGATATGCTGAAATTTGCTGCATCGTGCTTCTCTTGACTGTTACGTGCACATGAAAGTAATTAACCAGAAAGGTATCCATTTAAGTCGTAGCTAAATGGAATTGACCACAAGATTGCTGTTTTCGTATCTACGGACAAGAGCTGTCGAAAACCAAATATTTAAGTGCATTTCTATTAAAATTTTGATGCCTAATAGTAAGGTCTTATTCCAAATGTGTTATATCACCAGAATCAAGTTATTCTAGTGTTATAATGAGAGGTGGGATATCTTAATTGAAAAATTTCTCATATGTTTCTTCAAATCACTGGAAATAATCTTTTCCGTGCGCTAAAAAAAATGTAGGAGAACAGTTAGACATAACCTCAAGCCATAATTTCTGAATCCTACCTTTTGATGTAGGTTCAGAACCTATTTGCCTATTGTAATAATTTTTACAAAAACCCCATGCCATTTCAACAGGGTTATGTAGACAGTGGAAAGACGGCAATCGTAAAATTTCATACCAACGCCTAATAAAAACATTATCAACTACACAATTCTTCCCTCTTGACCTGAAAGATTGAATTTTGTTCCACAGTTGATTTTGTTGTAATTTTGTTTTGAATTTCTATCCCATGCGTAACAAAACGCTAGGGTGGTTCGAAAAAAAACGTTTTTGCGATTTCGAAATTCCATTACCCTTCAAAAGTTGCAGTTTGTTACGTAGAATTCGGTAAAAATAATAAAAAAATTCTAAATTGTCATCTTTAGTTCGCGCATGTAGCTTAAAGTTTGAAAAAAAATTTTAAATTTTAAAAATTTTTAATTTATTTCTAAAATATTTTTTTGTCTAATAGTAATAAAACTACTATGTATATGTAAGGTGTTTTCTATAAAAAAAACTTTATATGTTGGATAATTGGATATTTCAACCATATTTTATTAATAAGCTTATATTTAAATTTTAACTGAAACACCTTGAAATGGTCAAAGTGATCCTCTTCTTTCTTTTATTATCGTGAATGGACTGTTGAACAAGTTTTTCTTCTTATTAAAACTTAGTAAACTTGTGTGCAGCTCTTAGCTCGTTTCAAAAAAAATAAAACTACCCAGAACTCACCACGAGGAGGTGGCTGCACTTCGAGTTCCACCCACTCCCTACCCATCCAACCATCTAATTGTAGGGGTGTTTTTGTACTATATTTACATTGCACATATATAAATACATGATATTTTCATACAGCTACAGGTTGAAGTAGTATCTTAATTAGAAATAAAACAGCCAATCAACTTGAACGTGAATTTAAGTTTACTTATCATAATTCATTAGGCATTGGTTTGAATTCTCTTTTGAAGTTAAACGATGGCATAACAACTCTTGAGAGCAGTGTTGATCTTATGAAACCATCTGTTTTCTTCCCCGCAAACTTTTGTACAAGACTCTGTTACCAGTTTTACTATTCTTTCCACACTTTGTGTATGGCAAGGAAATTTCATCAGGTCTAACTCCGGCAAAACATCGTTACAAATTAATTGTTCTAAGTTCTCATTTGACACATTGTTCATTGCTGGAGGAGGTGAAAGTCTGCACTGAGACCTGTCAATCAGTTCAATATAATCTGCATCAGCAAAATTGATGGTCGGTGGCAGAAAAGTACGCACTGATTTTGCTTTTGACTCTTGCTTTCTAGCTTTTAGCAATCTTCGAAAAGCTAACTGCCGAACATGGATTCTGTCATCTAACGCCATTGCTATTAACATATTTTCCGGATGACAAAAAAAAGCATTCCTCTGAATCACTGGATCAATGATTTTCTTTACACTTTCGGCTAGCTGTCGTGACGAGTGAACAACTTTGAATATGTGAATGGATCCAAATTTCACTGATGGATGCCTTTTAATTTCAAACCAAGCCGGAGCGTATACTTTCAAAATGTAGTTGACAGGCATATTAAGTTCCTCGGAAGGTGTCAATTCAGATATGTATAGCCTTAGTGTCCTATTTGCACATGTCAACCACCTAGAATGACTAAGAGGACCAGGATCTTTGACAGCCAGATCTGAAGGACACTTTCCTGTCTTCACTGCTTGAAAAATGTCGAGTAAGTATTGTTGGTCCTTACTTAAATCAGATTTGGTTACGTTAATATTTTCACTTGTGATCATTTCGAAATCAGCAACCGGACGTTTTTCACAGTCCACCAAAAGTTTGCCAATTTTTCCTGAGAATCTTGTTGGCCCTGAATTCTCACCATCTACACTTTCAAACAAATGTCTGAAAGGAAGTTCAATGAAGTGAAGCAAGCATACGAACCATTGCACTGGGCGGCCAAGTTTAATCTCAAGATTACGTATAACACCATTTTTCCAACCTGTATTTGTTGTTGTTCCATCACATCCGATAGCAACAAGCTCATCACGGTCAAAGCTCTTACTTTCTAAAAAGCCCCAAATGGTTGTAGCTATTTCGCTTCCTGTGCCAACTTGTGGTGTCAAATGGCATATGTACTTTCCACCAGGCTCTTTTACTAAACTTATATGCTCTTCTTTCTTTAGTCTCCGATACATTTTACTATCAATTCTCTCTTGAAAATAAGTGTTGTCTTTCCTTCCGTCGGAATATACCCCATATATCTTAACACTGTTATGTTCGGTTTGCAAGGACTCTCGAACTTTATGTTTTTCACGTCTGATCTTGCTCTTCTCTATTACAAGCGATAGATCTCCTTCATTGATTAGGCCAAGGTCTTGTAAAACACTTGAAGCTATAGCGGCAGTGGCTCTATCTGATATCCCGTATCTTATCACTTATCAATGCAGTTGCAGGAAGTTTAAGTCGCATTTGAGAAGTTGATGGTAAGCTGTCAAAATTATCTTCGTTTTTCTCAATTAATGTGTCTTGTGAAGATTCAACTGTACCCTCTGTTGTACTGGGATTAACATCAGGTTCACCAATTTCAGGTTTCTTACAGATGTATAATCGTTGATTTCTTTTTCCTATCTTATTTGTCTCTACTCTGTCTAAGGTGCCAATATATCTTAACCGCATATTTCGTTGGTCATACATAAATTCTCTCTCAATAATAGGGATTTTCTTTGCCTTATCACACCTACAATCCATAACTACTTTACAATTACAAGAGATTGGATTCTTACCACATAAACACGTAAAATGCATCACACATTTGCAGAAAGCGACATCAAAAAGTTTGGTATTGGCGTCACTGACAAACTCGTTTAGTTTTTTTTTAAGTTAGGTTTTTCGTTATGACGACTAAATGACTTTTTCAAACTGTAGCACTTATCATGAAAATCCTTAATCAATTTTACAATACGTTCATTACTCACAGTTGGTATAGAAGCTTTACGGTAAATTTCCGAAAAAGATACATTTTTCACAGAATTTGATGTTTCTTTAATGCATGCCAATAACACATCTTTATATGTAGGTAACACACTTTCACACAAAGGTTTTGATTTACCAATAACTGAACAAACACTTAACCGTTTAGAAGTTTTACGAGACGCCATGCGCAAACTAAAGATGACAATTTAGAATTTTTTTATTATTTTTACCGAATTCTACCTAACAAACTGCAACTTTTGAATGGTAATGGAATTTCAAAATCGCAAAAACGTTTTATTCGGACCATCCTACCAAACACCCTTGTAGTTAATCTTTCTTATTAGATAGTGAGAGTGGCTTGTCTAACTGTACTGATACTGTGCGTTATCCATAACCACCACACAATTTTCGAGTAGTTTGGACTTCGCAGGAATCAGCTGTTTAATCACCTAATTTTGAAACCGGTGTCTATGATCATCCCGGCTCTCGTTCCCCAAAACCGTAAATTACACCCGAATGTAAAATTTTATACCTATTTCATTCACTTTTAATTTTGGACTACTTTTAATGCCAGTATCGGTCACCCAACGATCCACGTTTCGTCTGAATGCGCACAACTGACATCTTGGTGCGAACTTTGCAAACATAGAAATCTTCTCAAAATCTTGATTTTGGTTACAACGATATGTTTCATTTCATAAAAAAGTACTGCCTATTGACACGTTTGTGTTTGTAATCCATTGATTTCAAAACTAATTCTAAATAATGTCGTTCGACCCTCATGAAAATCGAAATCTGTGTTAACGTAATGATACCATTTCTTCAAAGTAAAGTATTCATTTTCGAATTAAATTGCCAAATTAGTCGTTGTAGATCTTCTCGATAGCTGAAATACTATAATTTATATTTTTCACGTCTATCACAATATGTCGACTTTGCCGTTATGATGGCTTGGACAATTCGCTGTGAAATCTAAAACCAAATACGCACTTCATGTGCGCACGAAAGGTGATTTAAGTTCTTACGTACTTGAAATACATCATTCACTATTACTTTGCCATTTTGCAATATTTCTAATGTAGCACCTTAAAATTGGCAACTGTGTACTCCGCGATGGCTTTTACTATTTTCTCAATAAATTATTATTAATTCAATATGAAACTTGACCACTTGCGCGTTACTTAAAAATATCATGGTGTGCCCTAATCAAATATAAGGTGGACAAGAGTATATTGCCTTTTATAAATGGTTTAATAAAATACAAAGGTTAGACAAAATCTCAATCGGTTAAATGTAAACTGTTGATTACTATGGAACCAAGTGCATTTTTTTAACATGTCTGGAGTCACAACGCTTCTGCCATCTCGCAAAACCGTATGTCCGTACTGCTTTGCACACGTGTCAAGTAAATAGGTTCTTGATGCTTTATTTCTGTAAATAAAATTTATTTAACTCTGTAAATCTAAACCAATTCTCTCCTTAAATAATTCCATTATTAGTCAACCAATTCTGTACGTTCTTTTTTCAAAAAGTGGTTGGTATTTTCGTAAGGTAGATATTATGTTAAGGAGAGTTGTCGATAAAGATTACTGATAGGTAGCTCAAGTACCTCAAGTTTTTTAAAAAAATTTCAAGCAACACTTAAGTTCCACCTTTCGAACTTCTTACCGACAAAATTACGCATTGCATTCAAAAATTGTGTACCACATTATTAATTCATAATTTAAAATCAATATGCCGGTATTTTCATATGTCTTAAATATGCAGATATTACAGAAATATTTGATAAAATGTCAGGGTATTTTGAACACCCTGTATACGTATTGGGTAATTTTGTTTGTAGTTTTATTCGCTTAGTTAGATTCCGTATATACATTTTTTTTTTTGTCAAGTTTAGTTTTATAGATGAATTTGTGTTTAACGTGTGTAACGACCTTTGTTTTTTTTATTGAATATTTCAAGATTTTTTGTGTTTCGATTTATTTTTTTATGTGTTTATGAAAGTTTGAAAGCGGGGGTCACTTTTTTTTGTTAAAGTAAGTTGTTTGAAATTGTTTAGCGTAATTAATTATAGTTTTGACGCTCCGCCTTCACACTTTTTTTATTTTAGTATTAAAGGGCAATCGACCCTATTGTAGTGTGGGTATATTATCCACGAATTATATACTTAGGTTAAACGATTTAGACTGGCGTAAAAGCAGTATTCTGATCAGACATCCTGTCGCCTTTTAAGTGTTTGTTTTTTTTTCGTTTATACGCATTATCGTATGTTTACATTTTTTTTTTATATTTATCCTTTTATTATAGTTTGGTTAGGTTTTACAAATGTGTTTAATTTATATGGAAACCCTTTTGTGTTACATAAGAGTTTTTTTGCAAATTACCGGCGTTTTAGTTTTTAACGTAACGAGGTTAGTTTTTTTGATTTTATTGAGTAATAGCGTTCTTAATATTTAGTCTTTTATTTGATTTTTAGTTGAGTATTAATTCATTTAGAGTTCATTTTATAGATTTTTTGTTTCGTTTTGATTATTATTTAATGCCTAATTATTTACACTGAGGTGAAGTAACGTAAATTTATTGAGTGTTTATCACGCTTTTATTTGACAAGCGTGCAGTGCATTTTGAAGCCCTATTTTAGGTGGTTTGCTGAGTTGCTGTCCAGCACACCTGGGATTGATTACGGATAGGTAAGCGTATGTTTTTTGTATGTTTAGACACGCTATGTACTCGTAATTTTGGCACGACAACCCTTATTTTGACTACCAAACATTCTGGCGCCCAAACCCTCGATTTTGTCTTCAACCCCTATTGTGACTTACGTACGATTTACTATTCTGGATGTGCAATTTTTTTTTAACATCTGACCTACACCCATACGCTGGCTAGTCGGGGCAAAAAGGCCAATTTATCTGTAATCCCGTTCTACCACCCGTTTATACCGTTACAAAAAGCCCAATCTAATCAGCTTCAAAAGAATTGAAATCAAGCTTAAACACGAAATTTCAAATACGTATGGCGTATCGTACTAAAGTTATTGTGCATACTAAAATACATCCACCCAGCCACGCACGCACACGTTAACAACACACGCACTCACGCACGCAACTACGTATGTATGCACGAACGACTGTCGATCTTAGCAAAATTGCCAAAAGTCTTGAAGCTACACTCACACAGGTATAAGTAGGTTAGGCATACATATATATGGCGTTTCGTTCTTGTTAGAGTTGTGTTAAATGATTCCATATTTTCCGTACATTTTACCATACATGAGATTTTGTTGCTAAATTTACACCAATAATTTTTTTCAAAGCGATATAACTAATTTATTGTTCAACCAAGTATACTTATTATATACCATACTATATAACATTTGTAGCTTCTTATTTATCATTGACATGTACAATTTAATGATTATCTTTTCAAATGTAGAATATATAATTTTCATTAACCTTTAATCTAACAATGTTTCAACAATAAGCTTAATAGGTGGTGTGGCATTTGCTATAAACGTAGTCGCATTGAATTGGATCTGAGGTTTTGTATCTGGATGAAGAGAAAACTTGAAACGCCTCAAAAGAACTGTCAGTGCCAACTTGACTTGTAAAATGCCAAATGTGTAACCTTCAAATTCACGACGATTCAAATTCACGTTAAAATAATTGAAAATACGTACCAACGCACTTTCTTGGTCCAATTCCAAATGGAGAATATACATAAGGATTACGATTTTTAATATTTTCATCAGAAAATCTTTCGGGGTCATAATTATCTGGATTAGGGTAATATTCAGGATCATGATGTATTGCATGAAGTGGTATTAAAACAGACATCCCCTTTTTTATAACAACCCTTGAATTAGGTATTGCATAGGTTTTAGTACACAACCGAGTATGCACCGGTAGTGGAGGGTATTTCCTTAAAGTTTCTGAAAAATGTTTAGATAATTGTTGAGATAAACACCACACATAATTTTTTTTACCAACCAGCAACGCATTTATCTAAATAATCCATTTTCATAATTCCATCGTACGTTACATCATCATTATTTTTTCTAGCACCGAATTAATCTCAGCTCTTAATTTATCTTGAATTTCAGGATTTACTGCCAATTCAAACAAACTAAAACATACTGTTGTAGCCGATGTTTCGTAGCCAGCCATATAAAAGACAAAACATTGTGCTGCCATTTCATTAAGGGTCAACGTAACTTGCTTTGTATTATCCTTTTCATTTTTTAAATTACCAAATTCGTTATCATCTAGATTCACATTGTTTTTAATTTGTATCAAAAGATGCATAAAGTCTTTACGTACAACATTATTTTCCTCCCGATACTTAACAGTACTTTGAACCATATTTACAAAAAAATTGGTCATCTTCTTATCAAACATTTTGATTTTAAATATTCGGAAAGCTTCTGGGAATAGTACCAATACGAGTGTTTTCAGTGATTCTATAAGTGAAGTTCCACAATACGTTTGATGGAATATTTGAAATTCAGATTTTGAATTTTTTAAAGTAGAATCGTCAATTCCAAAACAACAAGATACAACCACATCAGATGTATATTTTTCGATAACATCCTTAATGTGTATCTCATTTCCATTCTTAATCAATCCTTCAAGTAACGTCACCAAATCTAACCCGGAAGTCAAAAGAGTACTAAACATCATTTTTATTTTTCCAGGTGTAAACGCAGGTGTTAATGTTATCCTTAATTGTTTCCATCTGTCACCTTTCGAATGAAATAAATTGGTACTTAAAGGATCTCTTTCATGATTAACATAACCAATATGATCAGTAAAATGGTTGAAGTCGTTAATTAATATTTTTTTAATCAATTCCAAATCTACTGGCACAAAGATTGGTCTTAAAAGGAAATAATAACCACCAAACCTTTTACCCTTTTTCTTAAGTTCAGTGTAAAAGTGTTTCAAATTTATTCCAATTGATTCTTTTCGAAGAACAATGTTAAGTGTATTGCCAAAAAACAGAACTGGAGATACTGTTTCCACCCCCATTTTTGTCCAATACATAAACCAGTATTTTAACAACAATACAAGTATTATCGATATAAAGAGGATTGTTAACAAATAGGCGTTGCTAGTAATAACCACCATGATTTTAAGAATTTGAATAAAACGTTTCGATTATTAATCATAAAGTCTACTCAAGATTCACTACTTTAGATTAACACTAAAATTCACATACTGAATGAACGAACACAATCTTTACTTGCTAAGGTTATATTTCTTTCTAAAATTAGTAGCAAATTATCTGAAGTGGAACAACACGTGACCTGCTAACCTACAAAGTGGATATTAAAAGGATAATGTATTGCATATTTTTAGGATAATTATGCAACCTCTTTTGTAATACGTTCATAATGAAAATTGTAAAAAAAAAACAAATAATCTAGGTGGATGGGCCGTTACACCTAAAGTAAATAGACATATGCATCTATATGTCGATCATACAGTTTAAGCATGTTAATCTTACTTAATTAACCTTTAACGCTGATTGGAGATCCTACTAAAAACATTATTACGAAAAGTTATGTAAAATTAAATAATCTTAAAAAAATTAGTCCTAAGGAATTTAATTACCGTCAAATTACGCATCTGCTCAAAAAATTGCGGAACACATAATTTCAAAATCTACATGCCGGTATTTTTCTATGTTTGAAATAACCGCTTCAGAAATACTAGATGAAAACCAAAAACTGTGCCTAATAAACTAGCTCTCCGCTACTTGGACGTTTCTCCTGAATCTAGTCAGCTCCAAGAAAAATTACGCTTTATTGCGAACATCTCACGTCCACAAGCACGCATGCATGTACGCACGAATGCACGTACGCATCCACGCACACACACATGCACACACGCATGCGTTAGGACGCAGACCCGGACGCTTACACGGGCACGGAGATGGACACGCACAAGGACACCCACACACAGGCGCGCACGTACACGCATACGCACAAGCAGACGTACACGGGCCCACACACTCACACCCACACGCACATCCACATCCACATGTACACACACTCGCACTCCCAGACATACTACCCACACCCACACTACAGATACACAATTTTGTAAGTGTAGACGTGTTTTCATAATACTCTGAATTTGAGTAATATTAGTGGTATTCCGGACATGCACACGTATACGAACACACACACTCACTCTGACAGGTACACTCACACTCGTACCCACACGTATACGCATACGCACAAGCACACGCACACGTCACACACACACACACACACACACACACACACACACACACACGCAATTTCGTTAAGTGTAGACGTATTTTGATAATATTTCTAATTTGAGTTGAATATGCGCGCGCTGTGTGTGTGTGTCCTCGATATCACGAATAATGACGTTATATATATATATATATATATATATATATATATATATATATATATATATATATATACATATATAGTAGAACCTCGATTATCCGGACTAACTGGGGAGGAAGGTAGTCCGGATAAGAACAGATCCGGATAAGCGAAAAAAATCATAATTAACAGGAAAAAACGAGTACACTCAGTATGAATATTTTTTATTTTGATTTATACATAAGTAGCTTTAATATATGTAAATTATTTTTTATTAAAGAAATCAATTATCGATTTTTGCTTAAAGCTAGCTTTTCTTTTTGAAACTGCCAAATCACGAATACTTTTAAGACGTATTAGTTGTCCCGAATTACACTCTTCTTGACTCTCAAACCATTTCATGGCGACATCTAAGCATTGAAAAGTTTCAGAATGTGTTGGACCAATATCTCTTCGCTTGCAAATTTCTTCATCGTCTTCATCACGTTCTTCTGAGCCAGATATTTCTTTAATTATTTCCTCTTCATTCAAAATTTGAAATCCAGGACCGTTTGCATCGCAATTTAACCATTCGGTTACATCTTCTTCGCCGCAAGCAGCACATATTGAAATGTGTCCTATTGTTTTCGCGATGTCTCTTATATCACTTTCTACTGCATTACTGGAACTTACTGTTGGTCTTTTCAAAATTTTGTTCCACGATTTTTTCAAAGTTGACACATCTAAAGAATTCCAGCTATCTGCGGCCATATAGCAACAATCTTTTAAATTTAATTTCTTGTGGAAGTTGATAACCCATTCATCATTATTTTCGTCTGCTAGTAATAATCGTCGAAGCATCTGTTTTCTATATAAACGTTTGAGTGTCTCTATTACTCCCTGATCCATCGGTTGTATTACAGATGTGACATTTGGTGAAAGAAATTTTACTGTAAACATTTCATCGATCTGGTTTAAACATTCAATAGATGGGTGGGATGGTACATTGTCTAGTAATAATAAAGTTTTTCCGCGTTTATCTATGGAGTTTTGATGTTTTTTAACTTCTGGAATAAACTGTTTTTCATACTATCGTTTAAAAATTTCACCATTCGTCCAGGCTTTTTTGTGATGATCATATTCAACCGGAAGACTATTGATATTTTTAAAGCATCTTGGGTTCTTTGATTTCCCAATAACAAACAGTGGAAGTCTATGTCTACCTGTTGGATTGACACACACCATTATGGTGACACGCTCTTTACTAATTCTGTACCCTGGTGCAGTATTTTCTCGTTTTGATGCTAAAGATTTATTGGGTAGTTTCTTCCAATTCAAACCGGTCTCGTCATAAATAAATTCTTCGTCGAATCCTTCCCTCTTCACAAAAATGTTCAACGTGTTAATGAACGTGTTTGCTGAAGGTATGTCGGCAGAAAGCTTTTCCCCATGAATTTCAAGTTCCCTGATACCATGTCGTCTTTTGAATTTTTCAAGCCAGCCCGAGCTTGCTTTGAATCTGGGATCTCCATTTAACCTTGTATTAAAAAATATTGCCTTTTCACACAGTAATGGACCAGATACTGGCTGTCCAGATGCACGTCTTTGTATGAACCACATGAAAATACACTCTTCAACTTCTTCATTTCCTGATTTATTCATAACTTTACGCTCTAAGCTTCCATTTTCTGTCATCAAACAGTAAATTTTAAGATTTTTTCACTTTGTTTTTTTTATATCCGAGATCGTCCCGATTCACCTTAATTCAAAGCATTGATTATATCTAATTTGTCTTTTATTGAAAGTACAACACGTTTTCTTTTTGTTGACATATCGGTAATTTAAAAAATGAATATTTAAATTGTTTTTTTCATGTCATAGGCCACGTTCACCTTCACCTTCGACCCTGACTACTATCAAATTCAAACTTGATAACTTTCACTTACTAGTCTGACACCTTTACTGCTGAGCTCATGAGTTATCCTATATTTATTATTTAGAACTTATACATATATATATATATATATATATATATATATATATATATATATAGATGTATTGCGCTTAAGCTCTTCTCGCATTATTGGAATCCATATGGGTTTCATTTCCACACTACCTTAGTTTATCTGAAAAACATTGACAGTAGTATAGGGACACCTACCGTCACCATGTTGATTTTTTATGATATCACAAACCCCACCCCCCTGGGACACCTTTCTCCGACATCTTGTTTTTATGTCATAGCCCACGTTCACTTTCACTTTTGACCCTGACGCTCACGTGGGGGACGTCTTTTTGACCTTGGGAATGACCTCGGAATCGATCTTCGAGTTGGCCTTGGAGCCGACCTTGAGTCGAAAAAAGTCGAGTTCAGGACCTCGGCGTGAAATTTGAATAAGTGTCCTAATACTAGCTTGTAAAACAGGTATAGGAACTTGTTTTCGGATCTAAGCCTCGATTTGAATTTGTATTCTAATAAGACGCCCTAGTCTCGTAAGGAAGGTATAGATAGCATAAGACTAAAAATTAAATATTAATTATTCATAAAAGCAGATGCCTTGAAATTTTTTTAAAGTTTAGAAAGTGTATTTCTATCTAACATGTAGTTTAATTGTCATTCCAGCAGAGATAACAGTGTTTTTTTAGTTGAGTAGATGAGCCTATTCCACAGTTTTTGCTTTTTGAGCACGATGTGGCGGAAGCGGTCTCTGCTTCCGTCATCATATGTTATGATTTTTTCCCCAATCAGTTGACTACTCTCAGGTTCGCACCTGGTACCTTTCACTTACTAGTCTGCCACCTTTACCGCTGAGCCACTGAATAATCCATATATATATATATATATATATATATATATATATATATATATATATATATATATATATATATATATATATACGTACCGTCGCTGCTGCGAGCTCACAATGGGGATTTAAATTTTGTGATACACGTGTCTCATAATTATTCGAGTTCATAGAATGAAAAAGTTAAAAAAAACTCAACCTGTCATTTCACCCTCTTAGGGTGGAATTTCGGAAAACCATTTCTTAGAGGATACCTACACTTCAAAAAAAACACACCATCTGTCATGTCTGTAGAACCAGCGGTTTAGACTGTGCGTTGATATGTCAGTCGGTCAGTGAGTCAGTCAGGACTTTAAATTTTATATACACAGATTACCTATTAAGATTGCTTCAAAAATTACTAATCAATAACCTAAAGTTAATAATACCTAAACTTAAAGTTAAATTGCTCTCTAACTTGATTTGAGTCTAGGTTGATTTCTTTGTTTTGGTACTTCACACAAAGATTTCTGTATTAACTGAACATTTAACCAATTTGGTGTATTCACAGTTCATTTGACATTACATCTCCCGTTGTAGTACATGGTTACTGAAACTGGATACACCATTACGTCACTTCTGTTTCATGTAGACAGAATGAACTGAAATAATTGGTTACTTTCTTATTCTGCTTAACGCTAAAACAGTAATGTAAGCGATATTAGCGAATGGAAGAATAAAAAATTAATTATTCCAACACCATGCACAGATACCACTCGCTTAATAATAACAAATAAATGTACTTATTTCATAACAATCCCTCCCCCTTAAAGAATTATTAAAAGTTTCAGGACATATATATATATATATATATATATATACATATATAAAAAACAATAAGAAAGATTTAGTGGGTAGCAGCCAAATCTTTCTTATTGTTTTAACTTAATCAGCCACGATTAACAACTTTGATTATATACATATATATATATATATATATATATATATATATATAGAGAGAGAGAGAGAGAGAGAGAGAGAGAGAGAGAGAGCGAGCCTCTCGCGTTCGCGGTGAGATAAATGGTCGGTGTGTGAGAGAGAAAGCATGAGGGCTTGGGCGAGCGCCGAGTTACATTAATTAAAACGAAAAATTAGATTATCACGTTTTTCCCGGAGATTTTTTCAATTTTTCTCTTCATAAAAACCTTCCTCAGACTTCAACCATAACTTGAAAAAAAAATTAGCAGAATTGGTCAAGCCGTCCTCGAGTTTTGCGCTTAGCAACACATTTGGCGATTCATTTATATATATATATATATATATATATATATATATATATATAATATATATATATATATATATATATATATATATATATATATATATATATATATATATATATATATATATATATATATATATATATATATATATATATATATATTTAGAACTTAAACAATGTGTCCCAAATTCGCTTCTCTATAAAGGAATCTCGGTTTCAGATCGGTCAATTGGTTTTGAAAATATCGGCGAAAAACCGAAAATGGCGGATTTCGTTTTTCGCCAGTAAATCCGAAATGGTTAATTTGACAGCTGTGTCACAATGTGAGATTATTCGGACACTTTTTTAAGACGAATAAGATGGCGTGTATGACATGTCACAATCATCTTTTGTTATCCCACAATCTGCCTCAACTTTCATTTTTCTTATTGCTGCCATATTGGATTTTTCGATTTTTTGAAAGAGAGCAATACTTCCAGTTTAGTGATGTCTCACAACTGTATAAAAGATTAGAGTTTCGTCGAAATATCACACTTCCTAAAGTTAGGTCTTATTTATTATTAGTAGGCCATGATTTATTTGTCGCAAAATAACATTATTAAATAATGTATAACATTCTTTGAAATTTCAATAAAACATTAAATTAAATAACGACCTCTCAACAAGACAGATGTTTTGGGACAAATTCCCAGCTATGAGTGTGTTGAAAATAAAGCCAGAAAAATCGTCATTAATTTAATTAATACTTGAACCTTTGAACAACCTACAATAAAATTACAATTACAATTAATTTACAGATTTGCAAAATGACGTCCATTTACATCGAGACATTTTTGACAATTGGTGACTGTTTTTCGTACAACCCTTGCAAGTATATTTCCGTTAACACTATTTCTAAATGTATCCAAAACTCTCCGTCTCAGGATTTCTATGGTCGCAGGAGGATCAAACTCGTAGACCTCATTCTTTGTGTGATCCCAGAGGTAGAAATCCAAGGGCGAAAGGTCAGGGGATCTAGGAGGCCAAGATATTGGACCATTTAATGCAATAATTCTTTCATCAAACTGCTCCCTTAAGAAGTTCCTGACTTGAATGGTGTTTTGTACCTGACATCCATCCTGTTGAAACCAGGTTCTTCTGAACTCATCTTCGGTGAGAGTAGCTCGTAAAGCCGGCACAACCTGGTTTCGCAAAAGCTCTAGGTACCCCTGTCCGTTTAAGTTATAATCAAACAAAAATGGTCCTATAAGTCGATTTCCTGCAATGATTAATAATTTATAATACATAGGTGCCCAATTAAAATAGGTAAGTTAGATTGAATTACCAATAATCCCACACCAAACTTTACTTCCAAATCTGGTCTGTAGACCCCCCTCTGCCACTTCGTGAGGGTTCTTTATAGCCCAATTAAAAACTCCACAATTCGTAAACCTACTCTCATCAGACCACAAGACATGATTAACAAAATCGGGATTTTCATTACACATTCTAGTATACCACTCACGGAAGCGCATTTGTCTTGGAAAATCAGTTTCCTTAAGTCCTTGCACTATTGTGGGTTTGTAAGGATAGTAGTTATTCTTTTTTAACACTCTTTGTACCGTTAATTTTGACACACGAATTTCCCGTTCTACCGTTCTTACCGATGCACTGGGGTTTTCGTTGACAGCTTGTAAAATGTTTCTGTCACGATTTTCATTATCAATATTGTATCTGCTTTTAGGTTGTTCGAAGGCCCCATAGTTACTTAAATTAATTACAATTTTTCTGAAGTGGATTTTATGAGGCTGCCGTCGTTCGGGGTACATGTCCAAATACCTCGCTGAGGTAACGTCGGCGTTTCTGTTTGACTGCAAGTAAAGCGCTAACATGTCAAACTTTTCTTCATTTGAACAGGGAATACCGGCCATTTTCAACGGGCTTTTACAATTTGTGTGTCACGTTTGTGATTTTAATGGCAGAAAAGCGTACTACTTATGAAAACACTACTTTGAATTATTTAACGTCAAAGTAATATGAAAAAATGAAACCCAATGTTACTGACAAATAAATCATGTCCTACTAATAATAATAAATAAGACCTAACTTTAGAAAGTGTGATATTTCGATGAAACTCTAATCTTTTATGCGCTTGTGAGACATCACTAAACTGGAAATATTGCGCTCTTTCCAAAAATCGAAAAATCCAATATGGCGGCAATGGTTGCGCACAAGTTTATTGCGCATGTTGCACCGTAACCTATTGCCCAGATGTATTGCGCTTAAGCTCTTCTTCCATTATTGTAATCCATATGGGTTTCATTTCCATACCATCTTGGTTTATTGGATTTTCTGATAGTGCGATGTATGTGGCTTCTTTGAGTTTTCGACGAGTTGTGTTCACGTCCTTTGACACTATTTGCATGTTATCCTATTGGATTCGTCTTCGTTCCAGACATGTTCGGCGATTCTAGAGTTTTCTCTTTCACCCTTGTGGACGTTGTTCTTATGTTCTTGTGTTCTCACTTTGGATAGTCTACTGCTCTCTTCTGTATATGCTCTACCGCATTCGCTTGGTGGGTTGTATACACAATTCTTGGAATTCTGATCTTTATTGTGTGGTTTTCTTTTGGTTAGTATTACCGTGAGCGTTCTGGTCGATTTGAAGGCAGTGCCTATCTTGTATCTGAGGTACTTTGTATACATGGTACTGTCGCTGTAGATTTAGGTTCTTCTTTTTCGGTTACTCTTTCCGTGTTTAGGTTAGGTGCTATATCGGGGTAACCATTTTCTTTGAGTGTTTTAGCGATATTTTCTTTCCTTTTGTTCAGGTCCTCTTGTTGTGAGCATATTGCCTTCACTCTATCGTACAAGCATTTTGCCATGCCTAAATTCACGTTTTAGTGGTGATTGGAGTTGTAGTATAGGTACCTCCCTATGTGAGTAGGTTCACGCCTAACTTCACGTTTTTTGGTGATTGGAGTTGTACACTACAACTCAAATCACCACAACAACGTGGAAGTTAGGCGTGGCGAAATGC
>JARFJB010001703.1:1297500-1349243 GCA_036346205.1 Vesta saturnalis
AATGCATTTTTTTAAAGAAAACCATAGGACTATTTGATATTAAACAGGTAAATAACGCGACATTCATCGTCAAATATTGATGTTTACATACTATTTACGTAAAGACAAACAGTACTTGAAATTACATAAAAGATAGACAGGTAGACCTTTATTTCCGATTTAATACAAAAACAAAAACAAGATAAAAGTTCAAGATGTTGATTTGAAAGCAGCTTTAATCAATCTTATTCCAATTAAAAACAAATAAAACAAGGTGAAAGTCTAGGATGTTGATTCGAAACCAGCTTCTGTCAACCTTATCGTCGTATATAGTTGCATTTGAATACAAACATTTTACAATTAGCTACAGCTAACAACACTGTACTACTATTCACTCATCCTGAATTGGTTCCTATGAAAGCTAGTTTTACGAAACAAAACACAAGTAAAAAAGCACAGCCAAGACAAGCACACGCACAAGACAAAGCAAAGCACAAATGCATGCACATGCAATGCACATGAATTAACATGCACATGCACATGCATAGCACAGGAGCAATACAGCACAGACACAAGCACAAGCGCAAGTACAAGACAGACACAGACGCAGACGCAGACACAGACGCAGACACAGACACAGACACAGACACAGACACAGACACAGACACTGACACAGACACAGACACAGACACAGACACAGGCACAGGCACAGACACAGACACAGATACAGACATAGACACAGACAGACAGACATAGACACAGTCACAGATACGTGCATAGCGCGCAAACACGTAAACATGAAAACATGTAAACACAAACACGCAAACATGAAATCACACAATCACGCAACCACGCAAACGCGTAAACCTGGAAACACACAAACAAGATAACACGAAAACATGCAAACTCGCAAACACGCAAAGACGTAAACGCGAAAACATGAAAACATTCAATCACGAAAAAACGCAAATACGAAAACAAGCAAACGCTAAGACGCTCAAACACGGAAACATGAAAACACGAGGCCATTCAAACACGAAAACACGCAAACACGTAAATACGAAATACATGCAACATAAACGCCAAGAAACACAAATACGCAATCACGCAAATGCTAAAACGGTCAAACATACTAACGACGCAAACGCGAAAACATGCAAACTCGTAATCAGGCAAGCACGAAAACACGCATCCACGCAAATAGGAAAACGCGATAACACAAAAACTCGCACACACGAAAACCGGCAAACACGAAAACACGCAAACACGTAATCGCGAAAACGTTAAAACATTCAATCACGAGGAAACGCAAATACTATAACATGCAAACGCTAGAACGCTCAAACACGGAAACATGAAAACACTCAAACACGAGACCATTCAAACACGCAAACACGATAACACGTAAATAGGAAATCTTGCAACATAAACGCCAAAAAATACAAATATGCAATCACGCAAATGCTAAAACGTGTAAACATGCTAACGACGCAAACGCGAAAATACGAAAACATTCAAACCCGAAAACACCCAAACACGAAAACACGCAAACGTTAAAACGCTCAAACACGGAAATACGAAAACACGCGAAAACAAGAACATGCAAACACGCAATCAGGCAAGCACGAAAACATGCATCCATTCAAACCAGAAAACGCGATGACACGTAAACTCGCAAACACGAAAACCCGCAAATACGAAAACACGCAACCACATAAACATGTAAACGCGAAAACACGCAAACACGAAAACACGAAAACACAAACGCGAATACACCCTAAAACATTTAAGCACGGAAACACGAAAACACGCAGGCACGCACAAGCGATAACTCCTATACGCACAAAAGCGAAAACACGCACGCACGCGCGAACACTCACGGACGCACGGACGAACGTACACACGTACGCATACACACACACACACACACACACACACACACACACACACACACACACTCATCCAAGCGCACACAAACACACACAAAAGTTTGGGTTGGGTTAATACATGTACAATATTAGTACACACACTATTTAGGTTAGGTCAACTGGAGCTGGCTACATAAGTATAATTGAGGATGAGCTTGAGCTTTGAGCTTGAGCTTTGCTTTAGCTTAGCTGAGCTGAGCTTATTACTTGAGCTTGAGCTTGAGCTTGACGTAGAGCTTGAGCTTGAGCAATTCATGTTCATAAAAGCCTCCCAGTACAGGCTTTCCTTTCATGTCTTCCAACATGTAGGTGGTTGGGTTAGTAATGTGAACTTTCACAATCTTAAATAGTTCACTAGACCAATTGGGTGTGTATCCTTACAAAATACTTTTAAATTTACTGATTCGTACTAGTCGCCAACACAATATCGATTCCTATCAAATATTTTATGTGAGTGTAAGCCTGCAGCTTTGTATGATTATCAACATCTTTGGGCTTCATTCCTGTAGTTCTATGCTTACGATTGTTATAATCCATCGTTATGGTATCAATTGTATCAATCCATTTGTATTTACCTTGCAGGCTGAATGACTTATACAGAGCACCTTTAATGGTTCTGATAACACGTTCCGCAATTGCAGCCTTCTTTGTGCTATAGGTGGAGTAATGGTTGACTCCATAACGCTGCATTAGTTTAGTAAAATGACATTGTAGAATTCTTTTCCTGCATCTGTCTGCAAATTTGTAGGTTTCCGGCCTTGTTTGAAGATTGTTTGCATGGCCTTGGTAACTTCTGACCTGTTTTCGTTTTTAATCTTTAGTCCACAAGTATTTCGAAAACAGTCGATAACCACTAATATATACTTATAACCCTTATTTTGTTTGGCATATGTGTTAAATTCAGCCAAATCTGCTTGCCAAAGGTCATCAAAACCTCTAATTATTGTTCGCCTTCGTTTAAAATTTTTCGTGCAGGTTTGTGCAATTCGTTGACGAGTTGTAATTTGGACATGGTGCTAATTTATCACAATTTCTTTAAGTTGATGTAGTTTTTCCTCCAACACTAGATAGCGTTAGTTTTCCTTTAAAGTTTTCTGAACTGCTTGTAAACAGAAATCAAGGTATCCTTTACTTATAGCATCACCATCTTCTTCAGGGTCCGCCAACTGTGTCAAACGATTTCCATCCAAATCGAACCTTGTTGATAAATAGTATTGCTTGGTGATGACATCTTGAGGATCTATGGGATTGGCAACATTGCTGAGTCTCTTATTCTCGATATCAAATTGATTAGCATCAATCAGTTTAAACTGAGGGGTTAATTTCTTAATTGATACTGGACATATGAACGTCCAAATTTGTCAAGGGCATTTTAGTTGTGACATGTCGCATCAATGCATTCTCATTTATATTGTTTAAAAACGGTTGTTTGGTTTTTCAATGTATCCATCTTCATATAGTTCTTCTACAATTGATATTGTCATTTACAACACCTGTGTTTCCCGCCAATTTTTCTGCCCACAATACCTCCAGATCACGAATTAGTTCATGTATATCATTCCAATATTTATATTCAATGGGCCTGTTTGTTAATTCCTTAAAAACATAGCTCCACCTCCTCCCTTGGTTGTGGTGGTGATGATGATGATGACAGCAAGGGTTTGATTATTTGTGTATACTTTCTGCTGCGGCTTCCTCGAATCTGTGCACTTACGTCATAATCTCGCCTTACACATTCGTAGCCTCTAAAATAGTTTTATATTTTTTCTATCTGTTGACTTTACTAGACTTTAAATCGGGTTCATTCATAATAAGCAGATCATATAATCCTGAGTCCCTTTATACGTGACGCCTTTAATAATTATATCGTCTCCTTTAATTGTGATGGGGTATTACCAATTGTCCATTTGTCAGTTTTGGTATCATAGTGGACTCCATACGTATGATCAATATCACCTTCAGCATTCTTCAATATACGTTCAACATATATACGCGGTAATTCATAGTACTGCTCGAGAAATTCTTCCGAGATGGGTTCATTATGGGAATCATCTGCGATACTAGAGTTCTTCTTCTTCCTCCCCAGTATTAATCTCTCCACGACGGATGTATCTAAGAAAGATGGAAGACTTGGGGAGGATTTCTTTGAAAAACGGAAGCTGAGCTAGGGGCTAGTAGCACCCTTACTTGAATCACCTAATGGAGTGAGGCCTGGGGTCCGTTGAACTTGAGCTAGCGACTAGTGGGAGAGTAGCTTTCTTGGAAATATCAATAGGGTGGTTTTGGGTTTAACATCAATGACCTCCTCCTTTTAGGTGTTTTTTATCAATTTTATTTACTATTTCAGTTAGAGGTTCTATTAAAGGCTTATAAGTACTTTCGAATGTTCTTTCATTATCAATGCGAGCAGTCTTAATACTGTTATACTTCTGCTGTATTATTTTACGAGCCTGAATAATTTTTTTCTTTAATATCCTCTCCTTGTTGTCCATTGCGATAAACAGGTACCGGTTCACCTTGAACAGGTAGCTGTTTACACTAAACAGATAGCTTAATACCTAAACAGATCAGTTACTACTAAACTGCTGAATGCTGTTTAAGGTATTATATATATATATATATATATATATATATATATATATTATATAGCAAAACGGATTTAATGAACAGGTACCCGTTTACCATGAAAAGGTAGCTGTTTGTACTAAACAGATAGCTGTTAATACCTAAATAGATCAGTTACTACTACTACTGAAAGCAGTTTAAGGTATTATATATTCATCAAATCTTTTCCTATAGCGACCATTATTCACTTCAGCATCCTTGTTTATGACCATGAAACCAAACGGATCTACCCAGCACTTTGAACACATGTCCCGAAACAATTTCATGCTTATGGTGGGACTTATATGATCCTCATACGCATGTTTTAAGTTTAATTCATCTTGCTCAAATAATATAATTAGATTCGCATTATCACGAATTAATTGCTTTGGAATTTTACTGTAAGTTTGACCCAAATAGAAACAGTCAATATCGTTATGCCTGTCCATAGAAAAATATGCCCTTATGTTGTTTTGCTTTTCACAAGCGATATCATCGAAGATAAAAATAGAGTTTGATTTTGCACAATTAGGCTCAATCACATCTTGATTGTCGCTGAAGGTAAAGTAACCTATGTCCTTCATTGGAAGTAAGATTTTCTGTAAAAGTTTGTACTTGTTTTGATTCAATGACTTAGAGTATACGTATACATGTTTAAATTTCAAACCACCTTTTTAAGTAAGCAGACTGATCATTGCGTTTGTTTAACCGCAATTGAGGGGCCATATAATACCACGTATACTATTAGGAAGTAAATCACCATGTTTTGAAGTAATAAACTTTTCATCAACGTCATGATTTTGAATTGAGTTTTGTTTCTGAGCAACTACTTTCATCTTTGATGGATGAAATAAAACTAAACGAATAATTAAAACATCTTTATTTATATATTAGACTATATTACAATAATAATTATAATTTTTTCACTTCTCGGTGAGTGGACTGTACTGTACAATAGCATCATGGAGAATAAGACCATACACAACGATTCCATTATCGAAAGGTGTTAGAGATTCCATTTCCAATTTGATGTCTACTGTTGAGTTTTTAAGGATTCATTTTGTTTAGAGCAGTCCATTACAAATACTGGACATGATTTGAATTCGGAATAGTTGAATAATGCATCTTTATTGTCTCACCATAGTAATCACACGGAATTCAAAAATTGTGATAGGGGAATGTACTTTAACACTGAATATGGATAATAGTCAGAATTCAGATGTACTTTAAGGTTTCTGATGTTAATGTGATCAAAATTTCCGCCCTTGCTGACTTTGTGTACCTTTTACCTTCTTGGAATGCAACAATTATCCAACGTGGTTTTTCCAATGCGTTGATGTTTTTTGGCCATATGTCTGAGGTTGCTTGTTTTAAAGCAGGTAATTCATAAACTCCCATTGTCGAAATGGAACAGTAATAATAGAATTTTATTGATTCCTTCAAACAAGTTCAGTTTTGCAGCATCACTAAGTGTTAAGTGTGGTACTTTCCATTGAATTTTATTTAAGGTTATTGCTGCATCACCTTCACCAAATAGCAGTTTGTATCGCTTCTAGATCGAATTAAAATCAACTCTTGACGCATATTCACAATAACTTGACGATAATCCTCCATTATTCCAAATATGTGATTCAATGGTATGCATACTGTAAAAGATTTTGCACCATTTTGCTCGTCAAATTTACTTGTAATGGTTCTTCATTCTTTGGTGACCATCCCAAATGGCTTTTTTGCTCTTGCTTGCCGTATAAGAAATATATCCCTTAAGCGTAGATGTTATGCCTGGATTTCTGCAAACATCCACTCTTTGGCCACCTAACTCATAACGAATTTCTTCGAAAAGAAAGTTGGGAAATTGTTGGTTGTTGCATGCTTTTCCTTCATTTTTGAGCTCAAGTTTACCTTCTATGTACAGAAAACTATCGTAAGTAGCCGTAATTAGATCTTGGCTTTGAATTAAGATCGTATTTCTTCGGAAGAAGAAGAAGATCCATAGGAAGATAAGTGTGAATATCTGATTTAATTATACTATCATCAAAATGTACGTTTTGAAACATGTTTAACGATTCGGCCATTGTCGGTGAGAACTTTTAAACCAATTGATGTTAAAAAGTGTTTTTCTGCAGATGTTAACCGCAATGAGGTTGATGACTAATTATGGCTTACTGTAGGATGATGTCTTTTATACGAATTTTGAAAGATGGAATTGGTCCTTTATTAATTCTCAGGCCCATGTTCTTTAGTTCTAAGCGTACTGTGAATGGTTCACTTTCACCAAGTCTGTTAATTCGCCCTTTTGATTAGTCAAATTAATGGTTATATTACTAATTATGTCGGTGTTTACTTCTAAATATTGAGTATTGCTGGGAGTTTTATCTAGACGATAACCTGGTGGAACTGAAACGTCAATCTCATATAATACTTTTGCAGGTTTCCATTTCGATAAGATCCTTTATAATGTTGCACTCTACGTGTAGATTAGTGTGTTTTAGAATTTGGATGTCTAACGCAGACGTATAAAAAATATTTGGTTCTAATATTTTAGACTCAAACCCTAGCATGCGGCCAATGCTATTCTCTTTAGTAAAATCAATCTCAAATGAACTGTTTATCTCACATTTAAGTGTATTGTTGTTTGCTCTAATGCTAAACTTTTCTGTGGGTGTCTTAGATTTTATATAATCAATTTCATCCAACTCATATGCACCGTGTGGAATATTAATCACTTGCAAATGAGATGGATCCGTTCTAAAATAAAATCTATCGTTGCCTGTATAAATGTTTCTAATGCTGTTGCAACCGTAAAATCCCACCAATCCAATAACGTATTTCTTCCTCAAATCTAACTCTATCGGTGGATAAAAGTTGTAGCTAACTGTGTTACCAACACCTTCTAAACTGAATGTTATTGACATAACTGAGAAAATTTGATGTTGTACTGATTATTTATATAAAATTGTAGGCATAGGTGTCCGCAAATAATTGTATTAAATTCTTGATCTTGGTTGTAATTATAATAAATTTTACACCCCGAAAGTAGTTAATCACTTCGATTGGTGGTCGAAGATTACCGAAACTATCGTAATACCATACCCTTTTACCCGCTTTTGTAGCAAACCCAATGCGTACCTGGTCCGCTTTGACTATCTAAGTTAATAATTCCAGATTCATTTTTCCGTGGTAATTTAGGCATGTTATCTCTCATAAAATATCCCTAAAGTAGGGTACATTTTTGGTGTATTTCTTTAAATCAATATCTGTTAACGGTCTTTCGGGTAATCTACTCAGTTTTTGGAAACGGTTTTAAGTATAATGCACCACCACCAGATTTGTATGGTTTTAGATAAAGTGCACCACCTTTCTTATTCGCGGAGTCTATGGCGATCGATTCCATCATATGATTATGGAGTGATGTCTCTTCTTGCAATTTTTAGCTTGATTGACTGCTTTAGCAATTCCTGATGCACCACCTTCTAATGCACCGATTGCTGATAATCCAGCGAATAACGGAATAAGAAATGGTAAAACCCACCTTGTTTAGGTATGGGAATTACCTAGGAACTTTAATATTTTTCTTTCCTCCTAAACTTTTCATCACACGTTTTGCCGTTGAAAGGGCTGACTTTATTGTGTCTGTGAAATTTAGCTAGGTTTAATTTTTTAGCTATTGTTTTTCGTAAATGCAATAAATTTCCACCATTGCATTTATTCTTCTTCTTCTTCAGATTAGATCGACGTTTACACCCCATTCCCAATTTCTCTTTGCTTTCATGATGGTACTGACTGCTAAAGCTGCAGTTCGTTCACCTAACGTTGCGTCTAATGATTTAAAGCGCTCCCAAGCTTTTTTTGCAAAATTTTATCTGCTTTATGTCTACTTTCTAAATCTCGGTAATCTCTGTAACTGATATCATGAAGTTTGCACTGAGCATCTAATTGATTAATACCGGGTCTCCGTGCGAGTCGTTTCTCTAATTTAGTACCAGGATCACAATACTGGTAACCAGGTAATGCAATTCAAACGGAAGTTTATTGATTAGGTATTCACTAAACCACCCGCACTCTTTGCTTCTTACATAACATTGTTTAACTAGATGGATAAAGCAGGGTATTTATACCTAAATTGAAAAACAAGTCATAGCTATTAATATTTCTTTATTTAGTAAATACTATACATTAGATAAGCAGGACGATAATTCAATATTTCCATTAAGCATACAGTGTTATGTGAATTAATATTATATTTAGCATTTATAACATCTTCAATGTCTTTGTAAATATCATCATCACTACCATGGAATTCTTTCTCACGAAAACGACGGTAGTCAACAACTTGTTGTATGAACTTTTCATAAAAACACACCAGATTGTAAGATTCAAGAAATTCCAATCTGTAGCTTAGTATATCCTTTAAATTGAACAGTTCCTTTACATTACGGGCATTGAATGTGCCAGATCAGCAGTTGTAGTTTTCTACCATAACAGTTTTCATAATTCTGTCATGCCCTTCAATCAATTCCACACTGTAATAAATACCAAGATTGCTAGATAGAGATTCATAATGTTGATCATAGATTATATCTTCTTCGTTTACATTAGACCAATCAATTTTGTTTTCAATTTCTTGAGATCGGCAAAATTATAATTCTACATATGAATGCCATCTTAGAAGTTCATTCCATTCCTTCATATCCAACACTACATTATTATTACTTTGATCACAATTACAAACCCATACGCACCACTGGTGCAAGGTTGAGGTGTGTACTGTATCCAATTTCAGATGTTTTGCATGATGAGTATCGTTCGATAGTTTATAATAAGTACAATCGATTAAATATTCCTTAGCTGCTTGTTTATACACTTCATCCTTATATTGAAATGATGACGATGTCCAGTCAGTCTTATGAGAAGAAGAATAACCTTCATCGTGTTTCTCTTCATTTTTACTACTACTACTACCATCACTATTTTGACAGCACTAACAACGAAATGTTAAATTATTATTCAGATCGTTACTGCAATGATGTGAGGTATCCATATATAACGGGGAACTTCTGAGTTTGGATCGTTCCAGAAATGATTTTATTGCTGTTTGCATGACTTTACTTGATCACAATTTCACTATGACTAAACGCTGTTTAAGAAAATAATTCTAGTTAATGTATACCCCCATTTTACATATGGCAGGGGTGCTACTATTAAAAAGAAAATGTTATGTTTGTTGTTTTGCCAGCTGCACCCAAACTACTTATGAACACATCCTTCGTGTTTAGGAGTGTTTTAAATTCTTCAATTCGTGTTTCTTCTTTTTTGAAATACACATAAAAGCGTTCCGGTAATACACATTTAAAATCACCCGTTTCAAAGGGTTTGCAATAGGTGCTTTCGTTTAACCCTGTTAATTCCATATTTAACAATTACGAGTTGCAGACTGACTGATCTCAACATACAGCTCGCTGCAATTTATATAAGAAATATTCGTCCTTGACTACATAAATCTCGGAGAAGCCTTTTTATTATAAACATGCATCCTTTCAAAACTGCTAACCTACTCAAAAAACCTTCAGATTTCTAAGAATGATTACCTTGCAACTTCTATTTTTAGCTTTTCACCTTGACCTTTTTGTATTTCTAAGAAATGTAATGTGACACCACCGCAGGTCAATAACTTCTGGCCTTGAAAACTATTTTTAGATTTATGATTACCTTGCAACTTCTATTTTTAGATTCGACCTTGACCAGCTCCAACATTTTAAATTTACCGCCTAAACTTTCACCTTGAAAAAGCTCCAAAAGCTTACGTTTTTCACCACCAGGGGGCGAGTGACCTTGAACTGGTCCAGCACCGGCCCTATCCTAACTACTTTTGTATAACAGTAATTTGCTTTCCAAGGGTAACTGTCACTTTCGTCCTATCAACCAGTACATGTTTTGTAGCTTTAATCCCAATTGTTTACGCTTTGTCCATATGTGCGTCTTCCATGTCAACTTCGTGTCTAAATGTATTCCAAGGTATTTAACAGTGTCAGATTGTGGAATTTGTTGATTATTTAGGGTTACAGGCTAAGTGTAAACGATACATTCACTGACTTGCTTTCATTTGTTTTTATGCGCCACTTAGTACACCAGCTCTGTATTTTATTAAAGTGAGTTCGTAATTGTTGGGATGCCAGATTTGGGTCGGTTGAGATGTAAGAACTGCTGTGTCATCGGCAAAAGTAGCGATCATGTGTCCTGCTGTTATCGGGAGGTCCGCCGTGAATAGCAGGTATAAAAGTGGACCCAGGACGCGACCCAGGGGAACACCAGAACCGATGGGTATAACGGTGTTAGTTCGTTGCCATATCTGATTTGGAAGTGTCGGTTGGTTAAGTACGACTTTAAGATTTCATAGTAGACTCACGGAAGGATTTTCTTGATTTTACAGAGCAGCCCTCATGCCATACCCTATCAAATGCTTGAGGATGTAATACTGCAGCACAGTATGGCCTCTTCGAAGTCTTTAGTGATTTTATGAACTACTCTGTAGACTTATTCAATTGTTCCGAAAGCCAAACTGGTGGTCAGGCAGAAGAGATTGTCCAGGTGTATTGGATGTAATTCTCTAGTATCATTTTTTCGAACACCTTTAATAACACTGGCAGCAGACTAATAGGTCGATATGATGCAGGTTGTTCTTTGGGTTTGCCTGGCTTTGGAATTTGGATAATTTTTCCACAGATTGGGAAACTGTCGGAGCCTTAAAATTGCGTTGTATAAATGCGTGATGAAGTTATTTGTAGCCTTTCTGCGGTAGTTCTGAGAATAAGACCAGTAATTAAGTCCTGGCCTGATTTGTGCTTTAGTTTGTTGCGAATGGTGTTTTCGATTTGCTTGATTTTAAGCTTTTTAATAGGCAGGCTCATTTGATACGGCATTTATAGAATATTTTGTGTTTCTACTGTCATATCTTGTTCCGCCGGGAACGGTTGGGATACATTAACAAGATGTTGCGCAAAGGTATACGCCTTTTCACTATCACTTTTTGCCCAACTATTATTAGTGGTACGAATTGGTGTATGGTGTTGTTTTGTTGATTTAGGTGTCTTGTGATTTTCTAAAGCGAGTAGTCGTTTACTTGTAACGGTGACAGGTGTTTTAAATAAGCTTGTACATTCTGATTTTTTATACTAGAAATTAAATTTTAAGCTCTGCAGTAGCATGATTTAAAGTCCTTTTGTCATTGGGGTGTCTAGCGGTTTGCTATATACTGCGTAGTCTACGATTTTCTGCGATTTTATGTTTAACTATGATTGGGCAGCTTAATGAGCTGATGTGTTGATTATTACGGGTTTGTTCAGGTGTAGCCTGGCGAACCGGTTCTTGAATCACCTGATTAAAATATGATACTGCGTCATCTAGATCATTTGCGGATTTAAATGGGATATCCATGAGCAAGGATTCTTCAATTAGGTCTCTAAAGAGATTCCAGTTTGTGTTTGTTGTTGACACCTGGCGTTTTCTTTTTGATTATTACATTTGTGCCTAATCTCACTAGCACTGGTGAATGGTCAGTTGAGAGGTCAAGGCAAGATTTAATACTTATTAGTAAATTTAAGTTTAACCTTCAACGAAGCAAAAGTCATAAGTCAGGCTGTTTATTCGAGAACCCCAGTGAACTTGCATTGCATTGTAGTTACCTGCCGAGATAAATTTGTTACCTAGGGTGTGAAAATAGTGTTCGTATAATTTTGTTTATTGTTATGCTTTGGGCAGTGAGCAGCAGATATCGTAGTGGTCCTAGCCAGTCTTCGACTACTATTGTTGTGGCTTTAAGATATGGTTCACCGTATTTGGGAAGTTCATGATGTTAATTGAGTTGTTGATAATTATAGATGCCAGCATGTGCAGTACCATCTGGATATGGTGTTGCGTAAACTGTAAAACGGGATATTAAAGAAACTGCGCTTCGGATATTAACACAATATCTAAGCATGGTTTGCCATGAATGATGTAAGTTCTTCTTTGTGTTGTAGCAGCCATTGGCATTCCATACTGCTAATTTAATGTGTTGAGCCATTGTCTGTTCTTGTTACTATCGTGGTTAGCAGGCTCAGAATTGTGCTCATCTGCTCCAATAATTGCTTTAATTCGGCCATATCGTTTGAGGGACTAACAGATTCAAAGTTTGTGGCTGAACATTTGTGGCGTTGTAGAATAATACTTGTGCATGAGGTTGGTATAATCGTGTGGTTGGGAGTGACTTTACCTTTAGGTATTTTGTATACAAACATAATGTATATGTTTACATATGTTCGACTTTATAAAAAAATCCAAGCAGGTACAAGAATATGAATGACATAGTTCACAAATTAATGCACAGCATGTGAAAGTACTTTTTTCTGTTACAAAGTAAGTGGTTTCTGATTTCACATTCAGAACCGACCATTTTCTATACACATTGGTTTTGTCTGGACATTTTGTAGCTCAAAATTTGAAGTTGTTGCTATTTTATGACTTACATTAATATTCTTTAATCTGCTAGTACTCTTGTTTGAAACTGAACCTTGTAAAATAATTATTTTTAAACATAGAAACAATACGTTTAGTAATTTTGATCAGTTTCTCAACTTGTTTATCACAGGTATACTTCATTAAATTATACAGATTCTTGTCCAAATGTTTTGCCTTCAAGGTATTGAGATAGCAGTATGCCAATGAAAGAGTATTGCATCCATAATTTTTAAGGAAATAGTTGTGAAATTCCAGCCTATCTGGATCATTCCGCAATTGTTTTATCAGCTCATTATAGTATTTGCTAAAATCTTCTATCTCAAAGGAAATTTGACAATTTTAATGCTTTATATATATATATATATATATATATATATATATATATATATATATATATTTTTTTTAGAGAAGCTTCTTAACAGTTTGACACAATTTTATTTAAATTTGATTTACAATGCACCGTCAACATGCCAAGAACAGAAAAGTCTATTTGGTACTTCATCCATAGTAGCAACCCTATCCATTGAAAAAGTATCAGTTAAGTCACTCATAAAGGTACAAGTTGTAACTCTACCAGTTGTCAGTTTTATGTGAATAAAAAAAATTTCATACATTTTTGTATCACTTCTATCTGATTCAAAGCCATATGGATTTGTTCCATGAGTTCCATCTACACAAACAAATTTATTTGCAAATTTTTTGACATATTCTATAGTTGTATGCTGTTCATTAGAGTAAGACAAAAATTGTTTTTGCTTAAATTATATGTCTCATTTTCAATGCCTTGGCGTTTATAAAACAAAATCAGGCTATTTTTGTCACTTGAATATTCTTCAATCCATAAAGATACACTTGCTGCATCATCTGAATGCCTAATACTATCAACCACATCTACTTCGAACGATTTTTTAATATTGTAGATGTCTTTTTTTTGTCAACAAATCTATTCGTTGCAGCCCACTTGTACTAATATTCTCTCTGACAGAGTTCATAATATTTGGGAGCGATACTCCAAGCAAAAACTTCCTAGTAATCACACTTTTTTCACATTTGGAAATGTGAATATGTTGTAAAACCATATTGTGCCCATAATGAGTTCTGAAGTACCTACTATGTACTACATTGGTTGCATTATTCACCTTTATGATTATGTGACTAGTGCACACATACCCAACTTTTTATGACCCTTGTAACTTTTGTAGTGGTTTTCTGGCCAATATGCTGACTGAAGATGTACCTACGATATACAATCAAACATTTAAATTGTGTTGCTTATTAATAAGTAGAGTGATATAGTTTAGATAAAAAACTGAGATACATACCAGATCGGTTGCATTCGTAATAATATGATGTACAGGGTGTCCCAACGATAGAGTAAAGTAAGTTTATGCTTAACTAGAATTATTTGTGTAAATATTGTATGGACCATGGGGTAGAGGTAAGAAGTGTGCATTTTTTAAAATATTGGAAGTTATACAGGTGTGCCAGAAAAGCAGGACGAAAAGTATGATTTTTAAATAGAACACCCGTATTTGATTTTAGTTTTAATTCTACGTGTCCATACAAACATATTTTGTCATACAAAAGATTGGCTGAAAGTTTTAGTTCTTGAGATATTCGCGTTTAAAGATTATTATGGTCATTTTCGTGGGGTTGATGAATGGGCAATTGTTCCGTTATTTCACAATAAAAAATTGATATTTCGTGTGAAAATGAGTGATATTATACTAACGTTTAGACGGAGTAGTATTTCTAATTTTCTCAACAGGGTGTTTGTTATAACCATTCAAATTTGAAAATTCTCAAATTAAAAAAATCAGTTTTTTAATTACACACCCTATATATTTTATTTCATTTTATTCGGGATTAAAAATCTATCATTTTTGTCAAATATATCCTATATCTATCTTTATAGTTTTCGAGTAATTTCGATTTTTCACACTAGCTACTTTATTTTCGATAACATTGCATTGCATGGATCTTGGTAGCCATGGAAAATAATAATTGCGTTACTAAGATACAAAGGTTTCCTACTTGTCAAAATAAACACATATTAAATTTGTCGTTTTCGAATTTACTTGTTATCAATTCTTGTATCAATTATGGATTATTCGACAAATGAATTAATTGATATGATATACGTGTTGGGCGAGGCTGAAAAAAACCCTTTATTGGCACAACGAATCTACAAAATGAAATATCCTGAACGTCGAATACCTACTACTGTTGGCTTGGAAAATTTGATGGATAGATTTGATTCTAGCGGTAGTGCTAAATACTTCAAACGTAAAGTTGTTAATAAAAGGGCAGCTAATGAAGAAAAAGAACTTGAAATATTATTACATATTCAAGAAAATCCCCAAGTGAGTTCTAGAACATTAGCGACGATATGTGATACCTCCAAATCAAACGTGAATCGAACAACGCTGAAGTATAAGTACCATCCCTATCACATTGAGCTTCATCAAGAATTGCGAGAAGAGGATTTTTCAAGACGAATTGAATTCTGCAATATCAATAATCAACGACTGGAATTAAATAACAACTTTTGTGCTCCATAATGTTTTCCGATGAGGCGACGTTTAAAAGTAATGGGCTGTAAATCGGCATAATATGCACTATTACGCCATTGATAATCCATTTTGGCTACGAGAAGTTCAAAACCAAAATCATTGGTCACTAAATGTGTGTGTGGTATACTTAATGACCAAATTATCGGTCCCTATTTTTGATGATCCATTAACGGCAGCTATTTGCATTTTACGTGAAGAATTGCTTGTGTTACTTGAGGATATCAATTTAGAAGGACGACTAAATATGTGGTTGCAACAGGATGGTGCACTCCACATTTTTATCGGGACGTAAGGAATTCTTGAACCAGCAATACCCGGAGAAATGGATAGGACGTAATGGCTTTATATTATGGCCACCCAGGTCATGCGATTTAACTCCACTGGATTTTTCCTATGGGGATACATAAAAGATCGGGTGTATATTATTAAACCTACAACAAGGAGGACATGAAAATAGAATTCGCGAAGCTTGTCGCACAGTGACCCTCTTATGTTATCCGAAGTGAGACAGAACATGAGAAAAAGGCTCAATATGTGTATTCAGCAAGAAGGCCGTCTATTTGAGCATTTACTAAGACGCAATGTTGAATAATTATTGAATTACTGTTTCTCATTAATAAAAACTGTTAATATTCTCGCTTAGGTGGTTTGTTTTATTTCGTCGCAATTGTTTTCCATGGCTACCACGATCCACAATAATGTTATAGTATCGTATGTAACGTAGCTAGTGAGAAAAATCGAAAGATAGATATAGGATATATTTGACAAAAATGATAGATTTTTTAATCCCGAATAAAATGAAATAAAAATATAACTGATTTTTTTAATTTGAGAATTTTCAAATTTGAATGGTTATAACAAACACCCTGTTGAGAAAATTAGAAATACTACTCGGTCTAAACGTTAGTATAATATCACTCATTTTCACACGAAATATCAATTTTTTTATTGTGAAATAACGGAACAATTGCCCATTCATCAACCCCACGAAAATGACCATAATAATCTTTAAACGCGAATATCTCAAGAACTAAAAACTTTCAGCCAATATTTTGTATGACAAAATATGTTTGTATGGACACGTAGAATTAAAAACTAAAATCAAATACGGGGTGTTCTATTTAAAAAAATCATACTTTTTCACGTCCTGCTTTTCTGGCACACCCTGTATAACTTCCAATATTTTAAAAAAATGCACACTTCTTACCTCTACCCCATGGTCCATACAATATTTACACAAATAATTCTAGTTAAGCATAAACTTACTTTACTCTATCGTTGGGACACCCTGTACAATCATTCCCAACTTTCTTGCCACTAGAAAGAACATATTCCACTTTATTCCGTTTTTCTTCAGCTTTAAGCCGTATTTGAAATTTGAAATTCTACAAATTCGAATCATTTCTTAGGAGTAAAAAATCTGTCCTATGTAGGGTAAACTGGTCCATAGTGGGACGCGGTCCATAGTGGGAATTTTATTCTCCTGGCTATTTTATCGTCGCGGTAGAGCTATATTTCAATGTGTGTGCTATCATAACAGTGTTGCCTTTGGATCTCTTGTTGGGTTTTCAATTGGTACGGTGCGTTTCGATGTTTTGGAAATTCAGGTAAGTGATCAGCTGAAAATTTTTATTTCTATGTTCAGATTTTTTCGAATAATCCGCCGAAATGTATCCTTTTTAACAAGAATTTGGTATGGATATCTAAAACATACATAACCTCAATATTATCTTATTCTGTTTATACCTAGCTCTACCACTTTGATAAAATTTTTGGTCATTTGTATTTTGATGCACCATGGTCCATAGTGGAAAAAATAAGCGGTCCATACTGGGATATGATAACATAATGAGGTCCATGCTGAAATGCGCTAAAACATGCTAAAATTTTCATTCTTTGCAGAATTGAATATGCTGAGACATCCAAGATCCCAACTGTCAGCAGTTTTTGAAAAAAGCAGAGAGGATCATGAAGTCTATGCAAGGTCTATGCATTCTGCAGTGAAAGATGTTGTAGAAAATCAAATGACATTGATGAGTGCATCCAAAAAGCATGGTGTAAGCAAGTCAGCTTTACAGCGGAAAGTGAAGAAGTTCAAATTAGCTAATGAAGCTAATGAAGAAAATACATATTATTTTGAATTCGGACGAAGCCATGGATTCAAACCAATATTTACAAGTAGAGAGGAGCAGCAGCAGCTCTTAAGCGAGTATATAATTGAAGCTTGTGAAATGTGTTACGGCTTAACATTATTAAATACTCGTGAATTAGCTTACAAGTATGCCATTACTAATAATAAGAAACGAGCTGGAGTCGAATGGATGAATAATTTTAGGAAACGGCACCCTATGTTATCGCTTCGAAAACCAGAAGCAACTAGCCTTGGTAGGGCGACCAGCTTCAACAAGCACAATGTGGCTACATTGTTCAACAACTTGAGAAATGTGATAACGAAACATAATATCCAGCCGAACCAAATATACAATTGTGATGAGACTGGTGTCACCAATGTGCATAAACCCGGGAAGGTACTTGCTAACATTAAACAAAAACAAATTGCAAAAGTGACAAGTGCTGAACGAGGCACATTAATAACAATGTGCACCGCAATATGCGCTAATGGGACTTTTGTGCCTCCATTCTTTATATTCCCAAGGAAAGTATTTAAGCCTTTCATACTTACTGGAGCTCCTCTAGGATCAGCTTATCCCTCTGGTTGGATGACAGGCGAAAATTTTGTGAAGTACATTATCAAACACGTGCGATGCAGTAAAGAATTCCAAGTTCTATTAATTCTTGATAACCATGAGAGCCGTTACGATGTTCGTGTGCTGAATAGGTGTAAAGATAATGGGATTATTTTATTGACATTGCCGCCCCACTGCAGCCATAAATTACAACCGCTGGACATGAGCTGCTTCTTTCCATTTAAAAGCTATTATAATGAAGGAGTTGATGACCGGATGCTAAATCATCCTGCCGTACCTATGACCATTTATGATGTGTGTAGTGTTGTTGGTATTGCCTACCCTAAAGCATTTACTCCTGTCAATATTCTCAGCGGATTTAAAGCAACAGGCATCTTATGTCACTGATAGGCCCAAAGAAAATGAAAATGGAAATGGTAACGAAAATAAGGCTAACGAAGGTGTTCAGGACATGGAAGATGTTCAGGATGTAGAAGATGTTCAGGATGTAGAAGAACCACGACATGTCAGCCCAATTCCTAGCCCATCCAATATAGTAACCCCTCAGCAAATCAGGCCACATGCCAAAGCTGCTCCTAGGAAAAACCTTAGGAAAGGCAGAAAGAAGCTACAGTCATCAATAATAACAGATACCCCCGTAAAAGATGCCATAGAGGAACAGCATAAAGAAAGATTGGCTAAAAAAGCACTTTCAGAAGAGAAAAAGCAGAAAGCTAAAAAAGTTAAACGTCAAGTTTTTAATGACGACATTAGTTCGAACAGTGACGTTAGTGAAGAGATTTGCAACGATTCTAGCGATTTAGAAAGCTTCACATCAGAATATCAAGATTTGTCTATTCAAGAGCAGGACTATGTTATAGTAAGATACGTGACAAAAAAAACTGCTAAAAATTATGTTGGTCAGATTATTAAAATAAATGGAGATGAATATAATATCTCCTTTATGATGAGAATTGTCGGCAAATTTGTTTTCCTGACAAACCCGATGAAGATACCGTAGTAGCAGAAGATATTTTACTAAAGCTGCCCCCTCCCTCCATTAGTGGAAGTACAGCTAGGGCTGCTCGCCAGTTTATGTTCCCTGTGAATTTTTTCCAATTTAAAATAGACTACAAGCGTTTTTTTATTAAAAATCCCAGTATGATTCCCACAATGAACCATGTAGTGGTTCATAGTGGGACTAGTGGTCCATAGTGGAACTTGTTGAATAACATTTATTATAAATAAAGGATTACTTGAAATTATTATTAGTTTGGTAGTTTACATCCATACCCATGTATAGGTACGCTTATTATAATTTACAAACGCTTAATAAAGGTGCTATAAATTTTTGAAAAAAACCGTCCCACTATGGACCAGTTTACCCTATAACATCTACTTACCATTTATTGATAAAAATTGTTGGTTGAGATATATTTCCTTAAGGTCATGTTTTGATACCAAATGCTGAATTAGTTCAATTTTCCTATTAAAAGTGGGCATCACATTCCAAGCACATATGATTTTTGTTTAAATTTTTTGGATTGTCTTGTTTATGTACAACCTTAATATGTTTAGTTAAAGAGCTTTTATCAAAAAAACACTTACAACACAAATTACATTTCACATTCTGGCACTTTGTGCTTTTTAGAGGAAATTCTTTTACACGGTGTATTAATTTCAAATGTCTATTTACATTACTTTTGTTATTAAACGATTTATCACATACCTACACAGCAGGTATTAAGTTTTTCCATTTTCGTTCAAACAAACTCGCTCTTCTCAAAACATGTTACAAACGAAACGAAAAGAATAAGTAATAAGAGGTTATGAATAAATTCCCGCTAAAAGTAAAGTATTTTTAAGGCAAAAGTAAATATTTTTAAATTTACCGGCATTTATTTTCAAGGTCAGGACTAAAAGTCTTTATAACCCTACAAATTGTCAAGGTGTCAAAGTAACACTTTTAAACTTCCCGCTATTTACTTTCAAGGTCAAGACTAGAAACCTTTCCTGTCTTTAGCTGCACGTCAGAAATTGAGGTTAGAAATGTTACTTATTAAAATGTTTAAGTTGGTACTGTCGTAAATGTTAGTTTGGTAGCATTAAACGTCAAAATGACAATTCCCTTTAACAGTTACTTAAGAATTACAAAATTAAACACTTACCATGGGTTTAAATGAGTAGAATTTACATGTCCCGGGAACGACGAATTATTCTTCCAATCTAACTAAAAAAAGGCATAATTTTAGCATTTTTTCACAACTGAAATTTTTTTTAACAAAAATTTTACCTTTAAATAAACATCGTAAACGGTTATCGGGGTGTCTCGGGACCATAGCGAGGAGCGAAGCTCCGTAGCTAGTTTCTTCAAACATAAATCAATTTTTATTCATTTTAATAGGTACTCTAGTACCACATTTTCGATTTTCATTTGGTACAATATGATATGAAATTTAATACTTTTTATTATAACTCTGAAAATATCGTTATAGATTAACGTTATAATACAATAGTCAATATTCTTTTTTTAAAGTTACCCGTCACAATTATTATGTCGATGCAGACACGTAATTTTTAAATTTTTTGGATACGTTTATCAGGATATCCATGTCGCTGGTTTTGGTGTGCGTATTTGTACTTTTAGAACTAAAGGTAGGTAGTTGATCTTGGAGATTAAATTTACATTTGTGTTATATTCACAAACCACCCATTGACTGGTTTGTGGTTATATTCAGAGATGTATAATGAAGTACGTCATCCATCCATGTCCATAAACAGCATTACTAGTACCTAGGGGACACACAACGCTTCCACAGCACCTGTATTTCTTCTTTTCATGTTGAAATTTTTTATTGTCTTCATGTTTGAAAAGGCGAGGTTTTAGCCAAGGCTGCTCTACAAATCTAACCCACCATACTTACAGAACACTCACGCCTGAAACGAGTTCGAACCAGAGACTTTCTTTGGGTTGAATGGTTGTGAAGATGTAACAATTTGTAAAATAACTAAAAAAGTAGAGAAAATAAATTCATCAAGTTGTTTGTCTGATTATTAAAGTGACTGAAATATACTGATTGTACTCAACTCGGAACTTCTAACACGCATCCAGTATTCATTGCTTTCCAGTATCTTACCCACACTTAATAAATGTGTCTCTTCTACATTTTGAATTATTTAAATAACTGTTATAAGGGTTGTATTGATTTTATTTAAACGTTCTAAATACTTTATGAAAATAAAACTCAAATTATAGAATTAAGAGTTTATAAAAACACACAATTTATATAGTTTTATATATATACAAGAACAACATTAGATACATTTTCACTAAAATTAAAAACAATATTAATTGCAATAAATACAAAATAAATGTTTATTTTCTAACAATTTATCAAGATTAAAAACTTTTTAATCTTGATAAATTGTTAGAAAAGTTTTATAATATATATATATATATATATATATATATATATATATATTGAGATGTTCAGAAAGAGGTAAAGGAAGGATCGTACAGTTTGAATGACAATTTAGTAATAAAATGGGGTGATTTCAAGCTCGATACATATGGGACATTTTTTATAGAAATATGGTTCACGATGCGGTTAAAATAGATGTGTTGTGTATAAATTAGTCTGAATATTATTTACATAGTTTGGTTTCATCATAAAAAGCATTGTGCTACCAACAAAGATGTCAAGAATGTTAAATACACCTATTTTCGTAAAGTCAATTTAGCATTTCATTTTTTTCAATAAAACTCAATTTTTGTAGGGTATTTTGGCAAGTGAACACTTTACAGGTGTTTAAACATAAATTGTATAGTTAGGATTAGGTTAAGGATATTGTATAATTAGTTTTTGAAAGCAGGAAATGTAGAAATTTGATAAAAGGGTTATCATATAGACATATTAGACATTTTTCGCAAATATTTCTGTAAGCAACTAAGTGACGAACATTGTGATTTAAGTTTAACAACAAGAACAATGCTTAAAACAATTTAGTATAAAGACATTCATGGTGATATACATTTTTATAATAAAAATTTCAATAAGTGTGTTAGACGAAGAGACTTTTTTAATGCAACAATATATGACTCTATGCACTAGAAATATATAGTGAAAATAATAAAGACAAGCATTACAAACCTCGAACATGACATTTTGTGTGTTGAAAACATTTTTTAATATGTGTTATTTCCAATTTTAGATTTAAGTTTGGTTAGGTTATAATTTCTAGGTTTTTTCCATAATTTTATAGTTTTTTCATATTATTAGGCTTTAATTTTGCTCTTAAAGCAATTAATAAGCGTTCTTTCACAGTATCTCACTGTTTTTATAAGGATACTTTGCTTTTTACCGCAAAATTGTGTGAAATTTTAGGTAAATCTAGAATATTTTTACATAAACTCAAAATTCTTTTAAATTCAATATTTCTAACACTAAAAGTATGTTTTCTTATGTAAAATTGCCTCAGAATTCCGTTTCTGTTATTAGATTAAGTGTAGCTTGTAAGTTTAAATAGTTATAAGCATATTCAGTTTAGAGTAAGTGTTTTCGTAAATTAATTTTAGGAACCATAGCTTGTTAGGTGTCCTTTTGTTCGAAATTTTATCTAGTTTTCATTTTTGTTGTTAGTTTTTAGATTCGATAAAGTATAAGAAAGTTATGGCCAAATTTCCATTTTAGTCCAAATTTGTAAATGTTTCGACCAATAAGAGCCTTAGTTACTTAGGGAATATGGCTGAAAAAAAATTGAATTTTTACTAACAACCAAAAAGGTATAAAAGGAATTGCCCTGGAATCCTAATCTCTCTCTAGTTTTGTTAAAATATAAAATAAGGTTAAAGCAGTGTTGTGCATTTGTGAAAAAAAAAGAGTAAGTTTTCATAACCTGATTAAACCATCGTAAAGAAAGTTACGTTTTACGAATAAAATAATTCGAGAGCAATTGTTTTTATACCGGCGGTTAAATAAAATAGTTCGGTCTCCGATACCTGCTGATGTTCGTAAAATAATTATACGAGTTGATTTGTGTTACGTTTTTGTGTTGTTAAGATTTTTTTTCGTGTTATCGTATTTAATTTAATTTCGTTTCTACCAAATTAAAAGCATATTTATATTGGTTACTGGTGATTTATTTCTACGTACAATTCCTTTTTAATAAAATAAATTTGATCCGGTACCTAAAATAAAAGTGATTATAACAAAAGTTTGGATAACATTTAAACATTTCTTTTAAAATCGATATCATTAAGTTTTTAATCTATTTAAATAAAAATTACCAAATTAAAATAAGTGACTGGAGTGGCCGATTTGGAAAGAAAACATCATTTGCCGTTGGAAGCTGCTGTCTTCGACAATCCAATTACCTGCATCAATTTGGAACTATTTGAAGACATCCACCTGCATTGAGGACTGTATATGTGAGTCACATTTTTGTATATAACCCTATTTTATTTAATAAATTTCCTGCAATTCATTATTCTTTAGATATAAGTATTGGTATATTATTTCAAACAATTACTTGTGTAAACACTTGTAAAGTAATCAAAATTTTTAAATTAATTTCATTGTTGAACTTAAACAGTAAATTTCTAAATTATTTGACAATTTTGACATCTCTAAATTCATTCAATCATATTACAACGCATGTGTTGGAGGTAAATTATATACAGAGTAAATTTTATACAGTTGTAGAAATTTTATAAAGTGTAAATCTTATACACAAATTCAAATCTAAAGTTAAATTTCCAAACTAAATACCATTGATCCCTATCCCCATTTGAGATTGAGCTAGTCCGGTGCAAAAGTTAAAAATCCATTAATAAAATAATTTACATCTTAACATTTAAATTTTTACCTAATATCTAAATTACCTTTCCCCACTAAAGAGACACAGCCAAACAACCCTTTTCCCTCAAACGTATTTAAATTAATATTAATTCCCCAAATTTATATCTCTCATAAGCCAACATTACAAATTATATATATATATATATATAATATATTATAAAACTTTTTCTAACAATTTATCAAGATTAAAAAAGTTCGGTAATCTATTTTCCTTTTCTTCGGGTTCTTCACGACCGATATGCACATTATGTATGATTGATCTTGTGGCAATGCTCATGAAGCACGGACATTGTATCCCGGTGCCTTTCCAAACCGCCGCGTCCCTGATAGAGAACTTTTGAAAGTATTGATCGTAGGTTACGGGAAACAGGTATTTATTAGGTTAGACTGTATTTTATTTGCTTCTCTAGTAATTTTTATGGGTTCGTTTAACGTAACCGTTACTAAGCGGAGATCACGAACGTTAAGATCACCCCAATATCAGGAAGCTGTCTTACGTGCATTAGATGAAAATCCAGACTCAGCTATGGTAATACTTAAGCTGTCGTGACAACTCTTTTAACGTTCAACATCTTAAAAGACATTTTGGAGATTCCATGTCATAAACCACAATCAGTCAAGAGGGAAGTAACACCATTGCTACATGAATTATTAAACTCTACTGGCAAAAAAAAAATTAATATCAGTACTGTAACAATAATGCAACCAATGTCGGGAAGCCATAAAAGTAAAGAAGGAAAACAAAAAAGTACTACTACTGATGAAGAATTTTGATGCCGAACTCGGTACACCAAGAAAAATATGTAAAGCCACGAAGAGAAGATTGGACAATAAACTACTGTTATCTCCATGTAAGACTAGGTGATGAAGTAGGTGTTTCGTTAAAATATCTGACACCCAACGTACAGTTATTTTTGAATACTGCAGTGAACTAAGTTTTGGAGAAAAACGATTGTTTATTGGAAAATATTTAAAAAAAAAAGTTACGACTTACCGAAGAGAAACACTATCCCACAAGGAATGTTCAGTAAAATATATTCTTCCCTTTTCATTCGACCTACAACAATATGGATCTAAATGTAATACCAGAAAAACATTCTAATATAAAGGAGTCAAATCAAGTTTGTAAGACTATGATTGGAAGATCATAGTATTTATCAGGTTTGGGAAGACTCTAAAAAACTTGTGTGTTCAGTAACTTATGAAGCATATCTTGGTTTTTCAAAAAGAAAACAGGGTTTTCAAAGCCATCCCAAGATAAATGTCCAAGTTGCGGTTTATATAAAGAACATATAAATAAAATAACTAGCAACCAGAGGCGTAGCGTGTATGGATGCGATTGATGCGTTGCATCCCCTATAATTTGTGAACCATTTATTTACTTACAGTAAAATTCAATATATGATAGTGTAATAATTATTTGATTATTTATTTCCAATTTAATTTAATATTATATTCAATTTTCAAATATTTTTGCCTTGCTCGACTCTACACTAAAGGAAGCACACGTACTATTACAATAGATCTTGCTGAATAACGGTGATGCGATTCATCGTTCGCATTTTCAGTCGTGCTTTCGTGCATTACTGACTACTGAGAGCATTTGGAATTGTAAAGGCAAACAACCTTATGCGTGTTAAAGTAGCTTCAGTCTGGTCCTGGTGTGCACGTGCATGGATGTAATTCTATTACCGCATAACAAGTTGTGCTTATTTTGAAAAAAAGGTGTTTATTTAAAATATTAAACTACGTTTTTCATAAGCTTGTTTATTTCATTGTATCAATAAATGCGATAAGTAAAATAAACTTAATACATTAGTAAAGTGTTATATTGTAACGCAACGTTGAAGGGTCTCTGTGATGCGATTTAGAAACCGCATTAGTACACAAAATATTTAAGGCGAGATTTTAGCGGACCGCATGAGCAAATTCGCAACGAGCGAAGGGGAGTACAGGTGTATCACTCGTTACCCCTTCCAAATCATAATGCGCTCAAGCTCAGCTCGAGACGGAAGCATAAAGAAACAGATAGAATTACTACAAAAGGTGGATGACGTACATTGAGCGATAATATCAGATTTCGCGAATATAGTAAAGCCGCTTGTACATAATAAACAAGGATATCTTTGACTTCCACAAATTCTTCTTTTATTTATAGATCAACTTGATTTTTTCAACACACGAAGGTAAAGGTACTGTAAAGCTATATCGGCTCCTTCTGTAATGATAAGAATTCGCAAATTTTATTTGTGCATAGCCTCAGAGATCACCTCTGGGAATATTGTTTGAATACTTATTTCACTTATTATTGGTTTCAACAATGCTTTTATTTTCGTTGTACCAAATGGGAATACCTAATTGTTTTTTTTATCATACCTAGGTACAATCATTCCTTGTCTTGCTCAATCGGAAATTTAGAGATCTCAAATTCTTAAAATACCCGAAAAGTACCTGTAAAATAAAGCATTTTATCAAACACAATTTTCTGTAGGAACTAAAGATAAACAAAACTACGAGGAGTTCGATCTATGGACATTGCTCAATTATTTAAATTCTTTGTTTCTTAGAAAAATACAGAATGTTATGTGATGATTACATTTAGGCCCTTATAAGAAAAACACAAAATTGGTCACTTATGTAATGTTAACAAGCCAATGAAGTATTTAGGTATTACATTCAGTTTTCTTCTAATGACGTGCGGGCTCTATTTGGTTCTGATTCTGACACATTCTTATTTAGTTTATGTAGAGGTTTATCTACAATAAAATATAAAAATGTGTTCTAGTTCCACAGAAAAAGTGCTACGAGGATTGTCAAAAAGAAAACATCACAAATAATTGTCGGTAATAAAAAATGTACCTACTAAAAAAAATACATATTTTCTTGCTAAAGTATTCAACGTAACGGCTTATTTCTGTTGTATCTGCTATCGACAAGCTCAGGAAGTAAATAATCAAAATAAAATTTCGCCAGTTTTGAAACCATATTCGTTCTCCAAAAGTCTGTGTCTCTGTGCCTCTGAATAAATAAATCGTTAGGGATCCAAATACAAAAAAGACAAAAGTCCCTATTTGTGACTTCCAGTTGGCCTTGAATCTGATAATAATAATCAGAATTGCACTTTAGAGCAACCTTGTTGTTATCCACAGTGCACCCTGTAACTTTGCCATTCAGAGCTGCTTCCAAAATAGTAGCGTTTTATTTCAATAATTCCATTCGCATCTACCAGTGCGTCTGGTGAAGCTCCTAAGCATGCCTGGGAAGGATGCGCAAAAAATCCACATTCAGATAAAGAATTGTTTGGGAAGGCATTACGAATCTGTTCCATGGCAATTGCTTGATTATCTTTGCCCCATTTACTTGAAGAAGCTGAAAACTTTTTGTACAAAATACTAATGACCGTTTTCGAACGAGGTGTTTTATCCCTAAGTTTGCAGATTCTGCCGAAATTAGAAGCTGTTAATCTTTTTAAACGTTCATTTCTCCAAATCAAATTTTCGTATTGACCTCGACTGTCTCGTTCCAAATTTGAAATGTCACTTTTCGTTTTTTCTAAACTTTTCAAAAACTCATCGGCTTTCAATTTATACGTTTCTGGGTTCATATCAGGTACATCGTCGTCTACTTCCATTTTCCCATAATTGTTATCTGGTCTAGTCGTACGTTTTTTGATATTTTTCTTCCTTGACTCTAAGTTTAATTTACGTTTACATCTAAGTTGCCTTGTTCTATCCTTTTTGGACGCAAACCTTCTCAAATATTTCCCCGTTGGGCTACGCTTTATAATTTTTTTGGTCACTTTCGAGTGAAATTTTGATTGATTATTGAACGATGCTGTCGCCGCTTTGCACCTTACTTCATGAGTCCCTCATCACAAAATTGCACCGTTTCCCTCCAATGAATTTTGCAACAATAGAATTATATCTTTCTGCTAAATTATTATTTACATTGTAAAGTAAGCTGTCCACATGTTGAATGACAAGCCTAACAGCATTTTTCAACCCATCCCATAAGCCACACAACTGCAAATCTTCAATATAATTTGTGTCATCTTCTTTTCTGGTACATTGAAACTGCCTAGTAGAACAATGTTCATGGTTTCCAAAAACATGATTGAGTAAATTGTGGAAATCTAAAATCATTTCCCGTTTCACTTCACTGGGCTTATTTGACGTAGAGAATTCTGTGGATCTTTTTTTAATTATACAATATAAAGAAATTCTCAATCGTTCCAAATTTTTTTCCACAATTTTGCGCATGGTTACAGGTACAACTCCTATGTTGTTGATTCTGGTTTTGCTCAATTCTTTTATTCTATTGTTAAAATGTTTGCATATATGGTTGGTGCACTCAATTTTTTTAATAAGCGAATCTAGCCCATACGGCCTAATAGTATTCAGCTTATCAAAGACACTACTATCTCCATCGCCTACAAACACATTCAAATATTACGGCCACTTACAAAAATAATACTTCTACGAGTATATGTATCAACTATAACGGTCATAAGCAATTTCCCGGCATAGTGTAGACAACCAACACCCCACTTCGCCGATGCTATCCGAAAATGTTTGTATGCAGAAGGGGTGCAGTCAATAAGGTGTTCAGTGATGTGTAAACGTAGCATGCTAAGGAGAACTGGAAAAACGTGTTTTTATTGTGGTTGCTTACACGTATGCCAGGACTTTCATTTCCACGACAACTTACCAATCATATATGCATACTTTACTCCATGCATAGCAATACTTCGTTTGAATACCTCGGCGACTATATCTGCCTCCATTGCATTTGCACTTCCTGACCAGTTCTTGTAGCAGATATGCTCAGCAATATCTTTTTTCATATTATCATGTTTAGTGCAAATAAGACAAAATGTGTTTCTTACGCTAAGAAAAATAATTTTTTGAGAGTGAAATCCCACTATACAAGCCTAAAAGTTCGTTGTGTCAGCGAATCACATTTAAATTGTATTTGTTTTCACACTTACAACACCTGATAATGAGCTGTAGTTACATTTATAAGAACGCTTCGCCCAAGAGCCATCAACAACTACAATGAGCAGTGGAATACCTTGGCTGTCAACACTACCTCTTTGAATAGCAAGATCTTTTTCTATTCGTACAGCCTCTTCCATTTCTTCTATAGCAACATCTCGTATATTATCATGGATATTTTTTTGTAGAGCAAAATAAGTAGCGGTTGACATAGTGGGCATATTCAGTAAAGCGCATTTCTCTTCCATCTGAGAAAAACTTTGACCCGTGCAGATATTTCCAAAAACCCGAACAATACCCTCAACATTACAAAATTAACATCTATGAAGGTACAAAGTTGATAATACCATGGCGTCATTTACAGACATAACTTCACTATTATTGTTTCTGTCTGATTCTTTAGTTTCTTCTTTTTGGCACATTGAACACTTGAAAAGCAAAGAAGTGTTGAATCCTTTGCAAATCTCCTTGACAAAGGTCATGTTTGTTGAAGAGCAACCAAACTTGTCATGGTCTCCAAAGTGTTTCAGTTGCTCTACCAAGTACTTTACATCAAAGGAACTGTTTCTATCGGTTGTTCACTTTCACTAAAAATTCAGTTTTCTTATACTTATAGAAGCTCGCGATGCCAATGACTTACAGTGTGTATTCTAGATATTCAGAATACGACTCTGTCTCAGAAACACTGCCATTATCATGGCTTGAGTAGTGCTCATCATCACTATCATCAAAAGTAGTCATTTTAGTACCAGTACAGCTAAAAATAAATTTGGATTAATAGGTAGATACATACATAGGTATATATTGTTTTAATAAGGGAGTACTGTGTGGCATCGAGAGGTTACTATTTCAAAATCTTTGGAGAGACTGTTTATTGTTAGAAGAAAGGCAAAATAGGAGTGCTTTTGTGAACAACTTTTGGGGAGAGGGTTTCTATTGGGAAATCCACTGTGTACGTAGGTACAACCTAGCTATCTAACTTGAGTAACTTGTAAGAAATAGATACCTACCTTGGAAGACTATGAACTGAATTTATATTTGCAGTAATACTTTCCGGTTCCGGCATACAATCACCTATAATTGTTCTTTGTTCGACAAAGGTTTTTCTAAAAGTTTATTATATTTTATAGGTAAATACAGCATATATCGATATTATAAATAATGTTCGTTGTTTTTCAATTACATACCTGGATGTACCAGCAGATGTGGTTTCTATAATTTTGTTTTTACGAGCGGTCATTCTGAAATAGGTATGTCTAAGTATAGGCACATAATAAAAACAGAAATATTATATATGTATGTATATATATATATATATATATATATATATATATATATATATATATATATATATATATATATATATATATATATATATATATACAGGGTGTGTACTATTTCATAGGGACAGTTATAAACAGGAACTATTTATAATGTCATTTTAGTTTTACAGCACAGAGAATCACCGATTTATGTTACATACCTACTAAAATGTAGATGCTGATTTGACCAGATTATTTGTTTGATAAATACACAATTTTTTCACCATTGAATTCCCTAGCTATTCAGATTTATGAAACACAGAGGAAAATACCAAAATCGTCAGACTAATAAAATTACGAAATAAATGTATTAGCTCAAATCAAACCTTTTGCAGCAAAATTGCTAAATACGCTCCTTTTCTTCTATCAGCACTATCTACTCTAGCTTACGAGATATCAATACTGTCCCTATGAAATAGTAGACACCCTGTATATATATATATATATATATATATATATATATATAACATATATAATAGATATATTTTTACCTTGCCCGCTCCCGCAATCGTTTCATACGTTGCTTTACACTTAGACGTTTATCTCCAAGACGGAGGTGAAACTTATAGTTACCTATTTTTGCTAAGTACTTCTACTACCTAATCTTCAAACTAATGAAGTGTCCAATATCACAAAAAAAACTAAACAGTAATTAAAATTGTCTTTGTCTATAGGTACATAAAATTAAAAATGTCTTTGTCTATACACTAAATTATTAAAATTGTCGCCTACATCAAATTATTATCCTGGAAGAATATTGAAACACGTATTCACGGCACTCACTAAACACAAATAGTATTTGTTTATTTAGAAATAACAATGGAAAGTGGAAACAGCAATGAATAAATTCGAACAAGCTCGCACCATCGGTTGCGGTCGCGGCGCCGGCCTGGATGCGGTAGTAGTGGTGTATTCCCCTCCGTAGTCTGGGCTGCAAAACTTCTAGATTTAATGCGACGATCCATCTTCTTAGAAAGATTACTCAGCCGCGGAATTTTTCCGAACAATAAGTTTATTTCTTTTTAATTGCCAAAGGTTATCTTTGAAGCTATGCAAAAATATAATTTTCGATTTCTTATTATTACTTGAATTACAGCATGTTAAAATTGCTCAATTTAAAGAAGTTTGCGATTTTTTGTAAAACTCCCCTGAAGGCGATCACGCAAAAGGAGCCTTTATAGCTCTACAGTACCTTTCCCTTCATGTGTAGAAAAAAAATCAAGTTGATATATCTATAAATAAAAGAGGAATTTGTCGAAGTACGAGATACTGTTTTCGACATTCACATGCGGCTAAAATCTCGCCTTAACATTATAATACTTTTAGTGCCCTCTGCGCTATAATTTTAACGTTTACTTAAAACTAGATAAAGTTTAGTTACCATGGAAATTGTAACAATTTTTAATAGTAAATAAGTTTAAAAAACATGCTAAAAAGAAACATTACTTAACTTAAGTTATTAAATTGAAAAGCAAGAAATACAATTTTTATGTTCATATTTATGTGGAGTTTAAAGATAAGTGTGCTGTTCTTATATGTACTTTAGGGAACTTTTAATAACAAAAACTATAAACAATTTTTGCAGACATGGAAATTACTGTAGCAACAACAAGCAGTACTTCTATTACCAATGATTCAAATGGCGTTTGTAATTGCATCATCGAAAAACTGCTAAAAACCCCATTCAGTTCACTAACCTTTACTGAAAAATTCAACATTATTAAAAATGGACAACCACGGGACGTTTTAAATGTGACTACAAAACTTAAATCATGTGTACGTCATTTTAGTAATAAGATTTATGAAAGTGATCACTGGCTTAGTGGGTGTAAATCATTAAATAAACTTTTCTGCTCGCCTTGTTTGTTATTTTGTAGTGAAAAGTGTATATGGAATCATACGGGTTATAGCGATTTAAACAATATATATAGATCTAGAAAACGGCATAAAGACTCTGAAAATCATATTAAATGCGAAAACAACTGCATCTCTTTGGTAAAAACCAAAGAATTGAATTTCGTTAAATAGCCAATATAGGCTCTCTATTGAAAAACATAACGAACAAGTTAGACAAAATAGGGAAATACTTAGCCACCTTATAAGAGTTACATGCCTTCTTGGAAAATTGGGTCTTCCATTCAGGGGACACGACGAAAGTGAGTTGTCCAAAAATAAAGGCAATTTTGTGGAACTTGTCAATGAGATCGCAAGAAATAACAGTTTACTAAAAACTCACTTGGAAAGTTCAACTGTGTTTCGTGGTATTTCACCTTCAATTCAGAATGAGTTGATATTTTCTGTAGGCGAAGTAATGTTACACAAAATTAAAAAGGAAGTTTCAGAAGCTCATTTTGTAGCATTAATTCTTGACGAGAGTTCTGACGTTTCTATGAAGTCGCAGTTGTCTACAATTCTTCGCTATGTGACAAAACATGGCACTGTTGAAGAGAGGTTTCTAAATTTTACGGATGTCAGCTTTGATAGATCTGCAAATGCTCTTCTAGAACATGCTGTTAATATTATTAACGAATTTAATTGTGCCAAAAAACTTGTAGCTCAAACCTACGATGGTGCAGCTGTTATGGCAGGTGAACATAATGGCCTACAAGCAAAACTGCGTCGACACTTTAAGTCTGCAATTTTCGTTCATTGTTATGCGCACAAACTTAACCTTGTTTTATCACAATCCGCTAGTTTTATAAAGCAAGTAAGGATATTTTTCACAAACTTTTCTGGATTTTCTAGTTTTTTCTCCAAATCTTCAAAAATAACTTGTGCTTTGGACTTGTTTGTGAAAAAAAGGCTTCCTTCAGTTGCACCAACAAGGTGGCAGTTTCATAGTCGTTTAGTTGAAACTATAAACGAATATAAAGAAGATTTAGAATCTTTATTTAACTCAAGTGGAAAACGAAGATTGTGAATGGGATCAAGATATAGTCGTTTGTGCTCGAGGTCTTCTAGGTATGCTAACACTTTGATTTCAATTTTTTACTAATGATATTTTCTGATATATTTCCACATTTTGACATTTTATTTATAATATTACAAAGAAAATTAAGTGATATTTAATTTTGTAATAATAAAATCAAAGGATTTGAGGAATATATTGCAAAATTGAGAGACGACTTCCACATATTTTGGAAACCTATGGAGGAATTTACTGAAAATCATCCACAATCCAAGAGAAGACGTCTGGAGAAAATTAGCGGCGAAGACAGAAGAGATACGTATAAGCGGTTGTTTAATGAAATTATGGACGTTATTAGAGTAAATATTAATCAAAGGTTCACTCAACATTTAAAATTAAGGTTTATGTGCTTGCTCGATCCGATTCAGTTTTCTAATTTTGCAAATTCGTTTCCCGGTGAAATACTGTCAAATCTGAAAGATACTTACCAAGAGCATTTTGATTTAATTCGTTTAAAAAGTGAACTTAGTGTAATTTATAAAGATCCAGATATGAAAAATGTTAGTGTGCTAGAACTACATCAATACATGACAAGTTTACAGTTATCCAACATTTTTCCTGAGATTTCTAAGCTCACTGAGTTAATATTAACAGTTCCAGTCACAAGCAGTTCGGCAGAGAGATCGTTCTCATGTTTAAAAAGAATAAAAAGTTACCTGCGTAATACTCAACACCAAGATAGGCTTTCTTCGCTTGCATTAATGAACATTGAATGAACGTTATTAGAAAATCTGCTCTCAATTACTTTGTTTGAGCAGGAAGTAATTGAAGTATTTTCAAGGAAAGACCGTAGAATCGAGCTAAACTTTAAAACCTAAATATAATGTATTAATGTATAATTTTATGTAACTTTTCGAATATCTGTGTACAGTATGACATCAATAGTGATGGTATACTATAAAATGAACTTTTACATATTTCTTGAAAATCGCATCCCTGTAACAAAATGTCACGCAACTCCACTGCTAGCGACCAACAACGAAATAATGAAGAAATAGAAATTACGGAACACCTTACTGAAGAGTGTGAAACGTCTCAAAAATATGCAGAGCACAAGAAAAGATACACTTTTGTTCGCAAATTATATCACCATGACGTAAATAAAACTTGGAATGTTAATGTCGACTTGTTTGCTGTAGATACGCAAAAAAATATTAATTTTACCAAAAATGATAAAATAACAATTTAATGACGAAACAAAGCATGTTATATTTTGTGCTGATAACTGTGCAGCCCAAAACAAAAATTGGACGCTGTTTAGTTCGTGCGTACATTTTGTAAATGAAGATTGGAGTCCTGAAACAATAAAATTCCGATTTTTTGAATCAGGACTCTCATTTATGAAGGACGATGCACTTCAAGGAGCCACTTAGAAAAAAGTGGAACAAAACAAAAGAAGTTCTTAATTTTGAATTAATAAAAAGTTCTTGCAAAAATGCAAAAGTAATTAATCTTCACACATCAGACTTCTTAGATTTTGAAAACGTATATCCAGCCTGAAAACAAGTTGTTAATAACATTCTGTTACTAGCTAATATAAGAGAATGTCAATTTAGAAAAGGAATCTTTATTTTTAAAGTCAGAACTGGAAGACACTGATTTCAGAGAAGTCAGATTCCTGAAGCCAAAGTTTAAACATAATAATATGTTATCCAGGTATCTACCGCTAGGGCGTAAACAAAGAAAAAAAGATAAAATCATTAAGGAACTGATTAGTCATATGCCACCAAAAAACAAATTTTTGAAAGCAACTCTCGTGTCAGAAAGTGCTAATGAACACAGTAAATCAACAACTGTTTTGGCAGAAGATCAGTAACCTTTACTTGCATGTACCTTAGAATACAAAAAGTGTTATTTTTATGTAAACATGTTTTTTAATTACGTAAATTGTTACTGAAAATTATATTACAAGATATAAAACTAACTAATCTTTTAATTTGTAAATTCTTCGAACTTCCAGAGTAAAGAATAACTTACTACATATTTTAAGTGTAAAATTCTAAATTAGTAAATAACGAAACTAGATTTTTCAGTTGTAGACAAAACTTGCTAGACTTCTGATATGTAAATATTTCGAACATATTAAAAAACATGAATTTAGTATGTTCGAACAGAGGTTTTTTTTAGAAAATGTTAATTATTTAAACATTTTGAGAATGCAACATTGCAGCTTGAGTAGTTGGTATATTAAGTTTTAAATTTCAAGTTTGTATCTTAATAAGTTATGCAAAATTTGATCTATAAAATCTTATTTTATTGTTTTCCTAAAATCTGCTAATCTCGACTTACTAGATTTTTATTTCGCACGGAATAAATGTGCTCTTAAAAACAAAGGTGTAATGTTTAACCATAACAATGTTGTTTTTCTAAGAGGACACTGCTTGTAATAATTATATGTTTGAAATCTAAAACTTAGACAATATTAAAAATAAATTATAACACAAAACTACTGTTAATTTACCAAGATCTACTTCATATTAAATCCATTTGAAAGTTCGATGCATGATCATACTTATCTATAAATATTAACACAGCAGTACATACTTAGGCACTGTCAACAATATTATTATAAATTAAACTATACCAACAAAAATACACCTATAAATTAAACACTAATCTACATATAATTATTGTGTGTATAATCACATTAATGGCATTTGTATTTATAACTTGCGGAGTGCTTCCTAAAATGATTTTTTAAATTATATTTGTGAGTTGTTCCATAATCACATTGGTCACATTTGAATTCTTTACTTAAAATGTGTTTTTTAAGATGAATTTTCAAAGCAACTTTGTAATTTGTTCCATAATCACATTGGTCACATTTAAATTCATAACTTGAGGAGTGTTTTTTAAGATGAATTTTAAGACAACTTTTATGATTTGTTCCATAATCACATTGGTCGCATTTAAATTCATAACTTGAATAGTGCTTTTTAAGATGAATTTTAAGATTACCTTTATGATTTGTTCCATAATCACATTGGTCACATTTGAATTCTTTACTTAAAGAGTGTTTTTTTAGATGAATTTGAAAATTACTTTTGTGATTTGTTTCATAATCACATTGGTCGCATTTAAATTCATAACTTAAGGAGTGTTTTTTAAGATGAATTTTAAGACAACTTTTATGATATGTTACATAATCACACTGGTCACATTTGAATTCTTTACTTAAAGAGTGTTTTTTTAGATGACTTTTAAAACTACTTTTGCGATTTGTTCCATAATCACACTGGTCACATTTGAATTCTTTACTTAAAGAGTGTTTTTTTAGATGAATTTGAAAACTACTTTTGCGATTTGTTCCATAATCACATTGGTCACATTTAAATTCATAACTTGACGAGTGTTTTTTAAGATGAATTTTAAGACAACTTTTATGATTTGTTCCATAATCACACTGGTCACATTTGAATTTTTTACTTAAAGAGTGTTTTTTAAGATGAAGTTTAAAATAACTTTTATCATTTGTTCCATAATCACATTGATCACATTTGAATTCTTTAGTTAAAGAGTGTTTTTTAAGATGAGTTTTAAAATAACTTTTATCATTTGTTCCATAATCACATTGATCACATTTGAATTCTTTATTTAAAGAGTGATTTTTAAGATGAAGTTTCAAAGCACCTTTGTGATTTGTTCCATAATCACATTGGTCGCATTTAAATTCATAACTTGACGAGTGTTTTTTAAGATGAATTTTAAGACAACTTTTATGATTTGTTCCATAATCACACTGGTCACATTTGAATTCTTTACTTAAAGAGTGTTTTTAAGATGAAGTTTAAAATTACTTTTATCATTTGTTCCATAATCACATTGTTCACATTTGAATTCTTTACTTAAAGAGTGATTTTTAAGATGGATTTTAAAATTACTTTTATCATTTGCTCCATAATCACATTGATCACATTTGAATTCTCTACTTAAAGAGTGATTTTTAAGATGAAGTTTCAAAGCACCTTTGTGATTTGTTCCATAATCACATTGTTCGCATTTGAATTCTTTACTTAACGAGTGTTTTTTATGATGAATTTTAAAATTACCTTTGCGATTTGTTCTATAATCACATTGTTCACATTTGAATTCTTTACTTAAAGAGTGTTTTTTAAGATGACTTTTAAAATTTTTTTTATCATTTGTTCCATAATCACATAGTTCACATTTGAATTCTTTACTTAACGAATGTTTTTATGATGAATTTTAAAATTACCTTTGCGATTTGTTCTATAATCACATTTAAATTCATAACTTGGACTGTGTTTTAAAACATGATTTTTTAAACTTTTTTTCCACTTTGATACAAAATCGCAATGGTTACACTTATATTTAAAATTTCCACTGTGTTTTAAAATGTCATGTTTTAAATTTTCTTGCATTATTGTTGAACTATTAAATTTACTTTCACACTGTATGTTTGTAATGTGTTTGATACTGTTTTCATTTCTATGATACACTTCACTTGAGCTAGCAACTTTTACTAAAGAAGAGATGTCTTTTCTTAATATTCACGTTATCTGTAAAAATAGTGTTAAATTTGTACTACTTGAACTGTAATTAATTTTACCTTGTATTAGATCAGTATTTACTATGAGATGTTGGGTTACAAGTGAACTTATTCCTTCTTCCTCTTCTGGTTCGACTTTAACAAGTTTCATATCAATCTCATAATACATTTCGAAGAATTCGTGTTTCTTAAAGATACACTTTATACCAAACTTATGTCAGAGAATAAAGACTATTCTTCGCATAAGTGCAACACCTTACCAAATTATTCTGGATGCAGTACCTAACATATATGGTGTTGCCATCAAAAGTAACTACATCGGTTTAGTACGGTGTATCCCATCCCGGCGATTGATATTCCACCGTTGAACTCGTTACTAAACTTGAATGCGCGCTCTACGTTTGTTTATGTGAGACGCGGCTAAAAACCGAATGCGGGTATCAACTCCGAAAAGCCACGAAATTACGTCTACCGCCTTGTACCAAAAGAAATAGCCATGATGTTTATCACTTGGATTGTGCATTCGTACTAATATTAATTGGACACGTGATCTGAGAGGGCACACTTTCCTGCTCACCAGAACGATAATACTCATTTCAGTTGGTGCGACGAACATGCTAGATGAACCATAACGCGCTAGTAAGTAGATATACTAGGTTTTTCTATTGTAAATTACGGTGATATTAAATCGGTATATTAAGATATTTTTTGGTTTGAAATAATGTGTCTTCAAGCAGACATACTAGAGTGTTCTTTTGCAAAAGAAACTATTTCAAAAGAGTATGTTAATTAATTGTGTTTTCGCTTGTAAAAATGGCATACCAGTGTCTTGTTTAGTAAATTTGGCAGTGTTGTTAAAAAATCTCGGATTTCTAAAAGTAGTAACTTACAATTTTAAAGACATTAGTAAATAGGTCTTCAGCCTCCCAAGTGCGTGGTATAAAAATCTCGTTTTTCTAGTAACTCGATTCATTAGATTTTTGTATTGCACGAAAGATTTGATGTCACAATTATTTAAGCATTCGTTATATCTAATTTTTGAAACACTAGACTTTTACAGAATTTAAAAAAAAATTGTGTATACTGGGTGTTTCTAAGTTTTATGGCAAAAACTTGAGAATGCATACCTCACGTGAAAATAAAAAAAAGTTCCTGTCAACACAGGTCAGAAAACGCCATTTGAAGATTACTTTTGGACATACATTTTTTATCCAGGAGCGTGCATATCAAGGGGTAATTGGGTAAATTTGGCCCCATTTTTGTTACACTTCGATTTTTGCTATTTGGCCCAGATTATAATCCACCCATATCTATTACATAAAAAGGTGATTTTAATAAGTAAGAGTCGCTAAATATCACCGTTTCTTCAGAAATGGGCAAAAACAAATTAAGACAGGGTAAACAATGAGTTCAATTCAAAGAGCAAGTGTTGTGTAACTGTCAGCTTAGCATAAGTCATAATAATTTAAATAAGGGATAGTAAAGACAATTACGTTTCGGTTAATAATGAATGAGGAGATGCCGATATGCACATTATGTATGGTTGTATGCTTCTCTTTAGCAATTTTTATGAGTTCCGAGTGATGTGTTGTCGGTATACAAGTGAATGTAAATCGATTTATTTCAATTATTTCGTTTAAATTAAAAATTATTTTAACCAAATTATTAATGCGTTATTTTAATTGAAATAAAAATTAAAAAAGTTGCAAGTGCATAATAAATTTGAATGCAGATAAAATTATTGTATTTTCTTATACAATAACCTGAAAATAAATTATTATATTTGTTAATATAATAAAATAAATCAAAGTGCTTTTGGAAAAGTAACAAGGCGAATATTGATGCAACATAACTATGTATATTGGTGCTGTAGATCTTCCACCGACGGATCAATAAGATCAATGGAACTCGAATTACTTCTGAATTGGAAATTGGATCAGCTGAAAGAAAATACGTTAATGTGAGTCTATGAATCTTATATATTTAGTTGAGGGTACGTTGACTATTATAATAATTTATTCATGTGCATGAATGTAAAGGATGCAAGTAAATTATATACTAGTCTGGAAATAGTTCAATTACTTATTCATTTTATAGTGATTCAATATTATTTTAAAAGAAAAAAGATACTTACCCAAATTATATTATTGTTTAGTCATGATGTGATGCACACATATATTCAGGTCAATAAAATTCGCATGCTCACAACATATTATACATTTGCAGATGATGCAAGGTGTTTCAATAAAGTTAAAATAGACACAATTCCAGATCTTATTCAAATCATAATTGAATTTAGTTTACAAAAGAACCTTAAGTAAATGTTTAATGTTTTTTTTATACTAAACTATATTGAACGCTATCCCTTGAGTCGAGGCAATTTATTTAAATAAGATCAACAGTAATTATCATAAGCATCATAAGTTGTAGTAAAATACGAGGAATCGTTTTTATATTCCCGGACTAGGCAATTTACAATGTTAATGTAATTTTTTATTTTATTGGTTTTAAAACACATATGCATGGTAACGTGTTTGACAATTTACAAAACAATTGCAGCATTATTAGTTCTAATATCTGTCAGTTTGTGTTGTAACGTCTCAAAATGGACAAACTTGAATATCGAGCTGTTATAAATTTTGTTGCAAAACAAGGAATATCTCCAAAAGTTATTTGTGAAGAAATGTTGATTGTATACGAGGATAATTGCCCTTCCAAGTCAACTATTTATGAATGGTCAAAATTGTTTAAACATGACCGAGAATCACTAGATGATGATCCCCGTCCAGGTCGGCCTGATGACATGATCACTTCGGATGTTATTGAAAAAATCATGTGTTTGGTATTGGAAGATGCAAGATTAAAGAAGCGGCAATTAGCGACTTTATTAGAAGTTTCAGAAACCACAGTTTTCAGAATTTTACACCTTTACCTTGCATGACAAAGGTCAGTGAGAGATGGGTTCCACGAATGCTTACGTTTTTTTTAAATGTCTACTCGAATGGAGAAGTGTGAAGAATTTTTGGCGCTTTGTGGGAACGAACCAGATTTAATTATCAATCGACTTATCACCGGAGATAAAACTCGGGTCCATCATTTTGATCCTGAGTCGAAACAAGAGTCGATGCAGTGGCATATTAGGAGTTCCAGTCCTCCCTAAAAGTTTAAAGCCGCCCCTTCTGCCGGAAAACTTATGGAAACTGTTTTTTGGGATTGCCAAGGAATTTTAATGATTGATTATCTGAAGAAGGGCGGTACAATCGCAGGAGAGCATTATGCAAGCTTAATGCATCGCCTCAGAGATGTTATTAAAGTGAAAAGACGCGGAAAACTAACGCGAAGTGTCCTGCTGCTTCATGATAATGCACCAGCCCGTAAGTCAAGACTTTCAAAAGCTGCGGTTGCTAAATGTGGCTTTGTAGAAATTGATCATGCACCTTATAGTCCAGATTTAGCCCCCAGTGACTATTTTTTGTTTCAAGATCTCAAAGGAACACTAAAAGGAATAAAATGTAGGGACGATGATGAACTTATAGCGGCTGTTGAAAGCAATTTTGCGAGCAAACCAAAAGAATATTTTTATAATGGGTTAAAGATGTTATTGAAACGATGTAATTCCTGTATTGAAAAGCAAGGGGCCTATACTGAAAAATAAATTTCTGTTGCTGTTCTAATCTACTCTTATCATGCCTAGTCCGAGAATATAAAAACAACCCCTCGTGCATTACGATTTACTAACACAATTAATCTCTATTATTTCATCTAATTCAAATGTGGTAATTAATTTATTAAAATCACAATTAAAATTAAAATTATAAATATTAAAAATTATATATATTTACCATTACAAAAATTAAATGGCGCTAAATCTTTATTAAATAATTTACATCGTAATATATGTATATATATATATATATATATATATATATATATATATATATTGTAATGGCTATAATTACGTGGATAATAATTTTAATTATTTGGCTTGGCAATAATATTTAAATTGTTATATATTTGGGGATAAATTTCTTATGGTAATAATAAATTTTATAAACAAATTATATTAGCGCCGTACTAACTCAAAATCTCTTTTGGGGATAGGGTTCAATTGTAATAAACATTGATCGTTGGCAAATTAAATTAAATCTGGGAATATTCATGTAAATGATCAAATTGTATATTATAATAACCTGTTACAATGTGAAACCAACTTTGTTGAGATCTGCACAAACTATTCATGCATTGCCTACTTAATACTGAAATAAATGTAGCCTGTCAAAAATTTCTGCAATTGATCTAAATTATTAAGCAAAATTTAGATTTGTTTGAGGTAAGCTTATTAATTTTATAACAACACTGAATCATTTACTTTTCAGATATTGACACGTGTATTCGTACAAAGATTTATACATTATCAAAAAAATATAAATAGAGGACACCCAAAAGTAATCAATGCAATAGGGTTATGGAAGAAAATACAACTCACATGTGTTACTGCAAATTCCAAAAAATGGTCATGTCAGGCTGCTCCACATTAAACATTGGACGTAGACTTCCTTCCATAAATCGGTGATACTGCTTTACTGTCCCAAATATGCTGCTTAACATTCCATAATTTCATCCATATTAAATAACTATTGACTGTTCTTCATGTGGTAAATACGAAGTACTTACAATGCTCAAATACTTTCAGACAAGCACATTATTTTATTTGTGTTTTTAAAATGTTGTATTAATTTATTTAATAATTTATCGGATTTACTTTGGTATTTTAATTTGATGTAGATTTTTGTATTCACTTGCACCTTTATTGTAGATTCTGTTATGAAGTGAAAATTTATTTTATGACCTTAATCACTGTCAACAAAATAAACATCGAATCCAAAATAATTGAAGAAATTTATTAACATACAAAAAAATTGCACATCACCCGATGTTTACACACAATCTTAGTTACCAAATTTTTAATTTTTTTTACATTACACACAAAAGAGTCTAGCTTCTGATTGGTCTAAACAAAATTGTAAACTTAACTAAAACATAAATTATACTATATCTTTTTTTAAACAATTCGGATTTTCTTTATGATTACAGATTTGGAATTAGGGCAACATTCCGCATAAAAAGACACCTCACGATCCCTATTTTGCTTCGATGCTTTTCATTTTGATAACTTATATTCTATATTTACTAATATCTAAAAAATCTTACATCCTACAACTAAACTACTTACAAATTCAAACTCCACATATAAAACTGAATCTAAAGTTTTGTTAGTTATCCCAACTTTTCTAATTTTATGTTTAGATTACATATTTATAGTTAAATTCCTTGTGTACATGAGAGAAACCTACTATTGAATGTTTTTATAATTTCTTCTAAACTTATCTTACCCTATAAAAATCATAATTTTGTAAAATTCTTACAGATAATACTTAACCTAACTTAATATAAATTTACTTTTAATTTGTGTAATAAATGTCTATAATACTTGAAATGTTTATAAAATGTGTTCTTATATCTGTCTCTAACACAAATACTGTTCACTTACACTCCATAGTTCTTAATTTTGTCATTTCACATTTTCATACTGTTCAACTATTTTGTCAATTTTTGTATAAAATTTGCAATTTTATATTAAATATCATACCACACAATTGTTGTTAATGTTATTATGTTTTTAGTTTGTCCTTGAATGACTAAAATGCTATGTTTCTTTCATATTTCAAATAGTTTACGCATTGTACCTAATACTATACATTCTACATATTATAATAATCCTATTCCATGTGATCAATATCTGATATGTGTTCAAAATACTAAAATTCATTGAATAAAATGCGTAATTACATGAATATGTTACACGAAAATAATCGTACCCACTAATATGAATCGTGTTGACCTTTCTCACATGCTACTGGCATAGTTCAATGCTTTTATGAAAATAACAACCTTGTGCAAACCCCACAAAGCCTGTTTTGTTACATCAAAGCCATAATTTTGCACTCGTATACTATTTTTTCTTTGAAAATGAACTGTATACTTCTTCAAATTTATCTAACTTGCCCAAAATAGAGAAATTCAAACTCAGTACACTCTGGCCCCTTTATAATACGTAATTCTAATCATCTCAATATATATACATTTGTAACATGTGTTTGTTTGTAGTATCTATCAAAATGTGTGCTTTAAGCAATATGTACCTATTTAAATTAAGTACCATCTGCAATATAATTAATGATCCTTGGATTTATCTACCTGTGTCTGAAGTTATATTACAATAAAAATTTTTAAATGAATGTTTTTTTTTACATTGAAGATTTTGTATTATTTTTTAATTATTTCCTTCTTTTCTAGTCCATTTGCACAATTTATTTTCCACAACAAGGAATCAACAAGTTTAATCCACTGAACGACTGAACACCAAAACACGTTTATTGTACTCCTAAGTGTATGCCAAAGAACCGAACCATCGGAACCCTAAGCACATCTTAAGGATCCGAACTTTCGGACCCCCAGACATTTTCATACTAATATTAGGTCTATTCAATTAATACTATACTCAGTAACAGAACTATAGGAGGCGTAAGGTCCAATAATTGTATACAAAATGGTAGGCTACTTACTAAATTACACATAATTTATATAAGAATTTGTTTCAAAATAAATTACGAAGAACAGGGCATCATATTGGTTGTTGATAATTGTTAACAAAAGCGCAACGTTTATTTGTATAGAATTTGCTAGACTTATAGTCTAGACTAATCGCTGACTTATCTTTAGCTCAAATATAATTACAATTCTTAATAATGGAATGAATCATTTACATAGAGATGATATACAAACTCTACGGAGACCATTCATCTTTTTGGTTTTATGAAAACGTTGGTCAAATTTAATAAAAGTGTTCCTTCGAAAGTGTCCTGTACAAGTGTGTGTGTGTGTCTGTGTCTGCGTCTGCGTCTGCGTCTGCGTCTGCGTCTGCGTCTGCGTCTGCGTCTGCGTCTGCGTCTGCGTCTGCGTCTGCGTCTGCGTCTGCGTCTGCGTCTGCGTCTTCGTCTGCGTCTGCGCCTGCGCCTGCGCCTGGGTCTGCGCCTGCGCCTGCCAGACACAGACACAGACACACACACACACACACACACACACACACACACACACACACACACACACACTACGGAATGTTCCCGCACCAGCATAGTTATTATACGGGTGCGCTCTCTTATTAACTATCGTGTATAGCATTAAGAGTGACGGTTTTTCGTGAATTACACTATTATCAAAGGGCACACTCGTACAGGACACTTTCTAAGGAATACTTTTATTAAATTTGACCAACGTTTTCATAAAACCAAAAAGATGAATGGTCTCCGTAGCGTTTGTATATCATCTCTATGTAAATGATTCATTGCATTATTAAGAATTGTAATTCTATTAGTATGAATGTGTCTGGGGGTCCGAAAGTTTGGATCCTTAAGATGTGCTTAGGGTTCCGATGGTTCGGATCTTTGGCATACACTTAGGAGTCGGAAAGTTATTGGAGTACAATAAACGTGTTTTGGTGTACAGTCGTTCAGTGGATTAAACTTGTTGATTTCTTGTTGTGGAAAATAAATTGTGCAAATGGACTAGAAAAGAAGGAAATAATTAAAAAATCTTCAATGTAAAAAAAAACATTCATTTAAAAAATTTTATTGTAATATAACTTCAGACACAGGTAGATAAATCCAAGGATCATTAATTATATTGCAGATCGTACTTAATTTAAATAGGTACATATTGCTTAAAGCACACATTTTGATAGATACTACAAACAAACACATGTTACAAATGTGTATATATTCAGATGATTAAAATTAGGCATAATAAAGGGGCTAGAGTGTACTGAGTTTGAATTTCTCTATTTTGGGCAAGTTAGATATATTTGAGGAAGTATACAGTTCAGTTTCAAAAAAAGTAGTATACGAGTGCAAAATTATGGTTTTGATGTAACAAAACAGACTTTGTGGGGTTTGCACAAGGTTGTTATTTTCATAAAAGCATTGAACTATACCAGTAGCATGTGAGAAAGGTCAACACGATTCATATTAGTGAGTAGGATTAGTTTCGTGTAACATATGTATGTAATTTCGCATTTTATTCAATGAATTTTAGTATTTTGAGCACATATCAGATATTGATCACATGGAATAGGATTATTATAATATGTAGAATGTATAGTATTAGGTACAATGCATAAACTATTTGAAATATGAAAGAAAGAGTTATGGTACGAATATAGTATTTTAGTCATTCAAAGACAAACTATATAAAACGTGCATAAGAAGTGGTAGTGACTTAAAAACATAATTAATAACATAACAACAATTGTGCGGTATGATATTTAATATAAAATTGCAAATTTTATACAAAAATTGACAAAATAGTTGAACAGTATGAAAATGTGAAATGACAAAATTAAGAACTATGGAGTATAAGTGAACATTATTTGTGTTAGAGACAGATATAAGAATACATTTTATAAACATTTCAAGTAGTATAGACATTTATTACACAAATTAAAAGTAAATTTATATTAAGTTAGCTTAAGTATTATATGCAAGAATTTTACAAAATTATGGTTTTTATAGGGTAAGATAAGTTTAGAAGAAATTATAAAAACATTCAATAGTAGGTTTCCCTCATTTCCACAAGGAATTTAACTATAAATATGTAATCTAAACATAAAATTAGAAAAGTTGGGTTAACTAACAAAATTTTAGATGTGAATGTGTAAATTCTGTAAAAATTAAATAAAAGGGGTTGAAATAGATGTATTCTGATTCAGAAGCAAAATAGGGCTTGTGAGGTGTCTTTTTATGCGGAATGTTGCCCTGATTCCAAATCTGTAATTATAAAGCAAATCCGAATTGTTTAAAAAAAGATATAGTATAATTTATGTTTTAGTTAAGTTTACAATTTTGTTTAGACCAATAGAAGCTAGACTCTTTTGTGTGTAATGTAAAAAAATTGAAAATTTGGTATCTAAGGGAAAAGTATAAAAGGAATTGCTCCTGATTTCTACCTCTCATGCCTTTAAAAGTTTTTCTGACTAATAAGTCATAGTGTTAGTGTTATTTGTGTTAACACATATGTAACAATTCTCGTAAACATTATCGGACTTGAAACGCAATCGACGTAGAGTTGAGATATCATCAACAATTGTTTTAACCTATAACTAAAATTAAAAATAATGTTGCCTATCACAATTGTTGATAAAATTGTAATTGTTTCGTTTTTCAAGATCGTGTGTAAACATCGGGTGATGTGAAATTTTTTTGTATGTTAATAAATTTGTTCAATTATTTTGGATTCGATGTTTATTTTGTTGACAGTGATTAAGGTCATAAAATAAATTTTCACTTCATAACAGAATCTACAATAAAGGTGCAAGTGAATACAAAAATCTACATCAACTTGAAATACCAAAATAAATCCGATAAATTATTAAATAAATTAATACAACATTTTAAAAACACAAATAAAATAAAGTGCTTGTCTGAAAGTATTTGAGCATTGTAAGTACTTCGTATTGACCACTTGAAGAACAGTCAATAGTTGTTTAATATTGATGAAATTATGGAATGTTAAGCAGCATATTTGGGACAGTAAAGCAGTATCACCGATTTATGGAAGGAAGTCTACGTCCAATGTTTAATGTGGAGCAACCTGACATGACCATTTTTTGGAATTTGCGGTAACACATGTGAGTTGTATTTTCTACCATAACCCTATTGCATTGATTACTTTTGGGTGTCTTGTATTTTTTTTTTTTTGATAATGTATAAATCTTTGTACGAATACACGTGTCAATATCTGAAAAGTAAATGATTCAGTGTTGTTATAAAATTAATAAGCTTACCTCAAACAAAATTAAAATTTTGCTTAATAATTTAGATCAATTGCAGAAATTTTTGACAGGTTACATTTATTTCAGTATTAAGTACGCAATGCATGCGTAGTTTGTGTAGATCTCAACAAAGTTGGTTTCACATTGTAACGGGTTATTATAATATACAATTTGATCATTTACACGAATATTCCCGGATTTAATTTAATTTGCCAACGATCAATGTTTATTACAATTGAACCCTATCCCCAAAAGAGATTTTGAGTTAGTACGGCGTTAATATAATTTGTTTATAAAATTTATTATTACAATAAGAAATTTATCCCCAAATATATTACAATTTAAATATTATTGCCAACCCAAATAATTAGAATTATTATCCACGTAATTATAGCCATTACAATATGTTGAGATGTTTATAAATTACATTAGTATAGCTATGTAATTCACATAGCGAGTAATTTCATTAATTTGAACAGATGGTACATTTCGTTATATATAATATTAGGTAGGAATTATTGATTAACATTGAGATGGATGTAAATTCAAATAATTCATCATAAAATGTTAAAATAATAATATTCGACAACATATTACACATAAGTACGAGTTATGTTTGTTATCGTAAAGCATTAAATCAAGTTCAATTTTAGTTAGTAGGTTTATTTAAGCATAATGTTCCCTAAAGACATGAGGTACAGGTTGTAGATTACAAAAATAATGTTAAAACTAGGATTAGGCTTAAATCAATGTCACAATTTCATTGTACGCAGCCAAGAATCATGAAAACGTTCGTGTTTGTGCGAAAAACGAATATAAGTGCTAGAATTATACAAAAACAGAATAAATACATTGGTGATTAACTATAAAACATAAACAAGCCAGCAGTTCTGGGATTATTGTGATTAATTAACATTTACAGACCTTAAATTAGTGATTTGCAACAATTCAATACAAGTCTCAGAAGAACTTATAAACCTATAAAAGTGTGAGAATAAATTAAATTAAGACATAAACATTAAGAATATACACTTTCACAAACATTTAAAGTGCTTAAAAGTGTAAAATTATGCATTAAAAATTATTGTATTAATTTGAGGTTATGTCATTTCCTCACACAAAAATTATGTAAAAATTGTTATAGATTAGGACAATTTGATCAAAATAAATTATAAGAGATAAAAATAGTAAAGTAGCCTCAATTTCAAGTCACAATTCACTATATTAGTGACTAATTTTATCAAATTTAGTTTCTAAGGGTGTTTGAAAATTTCTCATAATTTTCCTTTCAAATTGGCCGTAGGCATATAAAAGATGTATAATTATATGTAGTAGCATCCCATATTCATGTGGAAATCAGTTCCAGGCCTGTAAAATGCATAAAATTAGTTTAAAATCAATAAATTAATGTAAAAATCAACATGGTTAATAATTGGAGGAATTAGTTCGTATTTGGATTTAAATTATAGGAAAAATTATGTAGATTCCGAATATGTTGTTAGTTTCAAGACATGTTTAAGGGGTCAAAAGTTATGAGCTTTTGAAATGAAAGTATAATTTAAGAAAAGCATTAGCCAATCAGAATTGAGGAAAGATTGGATGTAACTGTTGATAACGATCGAAGATTTTGGTTTCTAACGATTCGCATATAAATAGAAGTGCTGAAGGATTAGTAGTTCTCTCAGTTTTTCTGTTTCAACAACTTGCTAACCAAGGTGTTGCCAAATTTTTCTTGAAATTATTTTAAACAAAATAGTGTCACTTTCGATAAAAGTAAAGTGCGGTTTTAGTATCGGCAGTGTTAAAAACAAGTGATATTCATTTGTCGGTAAATAATAAATTAAGGTTAGTTTACCTTTTAAATAAAAATTCGGTTGTTATCGACAGGGAGTTGAAAATATTTCCGGAGATTCGACATTGTTTCTAAGTTTGTTTACGTTTGTTATGGATATTTAATTGTGTTTTCTTCGTCTTTCTATTATTATACATTTTATTTATTGGAAGCGTGTTTAATTTAAAATAACCTTCAAACTATTCATGCATTTCAAAAATTATTTTGAAAATAAACAAAAAAATTAATAAAGTGTAATGATCCTGAAAAACAAGATTTATCAATATGAAGAAAAATTAGTGAAACTTACGTAAACTTAAGCATTAATATAGAAGTAAATTTGGATGTCAAGAAGCAGAGTTGGAGTTCGAAGGTGCTGTTTTCTACGGTCAATTACATCATCAGTGAAGAAGATAAGGAGGACATTTTATGTGAGTGTTATAAGTTATAACCTTATGTACGTTATTGTTGACATTGATATTTCATTGTTGTGTTCATAATTTCCATATTTTGTACTAAACAGGATGTGCGACAACTCGTATGCATGTCCAAAGGGAACATTATTTGAGCTAAAATTTAAATGGTTATTATAAGATTTGATAAATTTAAACATAATGGTACTTACATGTATATGGCGTATTTTCTTTTTACTTTTAATGAAAGGTCACAGGAATGCGTATTCATAGCGCATGCTCAATTATACATTTGAAGATTTTTTTTGTTATGTACAGGGAGTTGCACATATATTGATGCAAATTAAAATTTATAATTCTCTTTCATATAATAATTTTGATATAATAAAATATAAATGGGCGATAACTCAATGTGTATTAATCACATTACCTATAATTATAATATTCAAAATCGTAATATAAATCAACAAAATAATTATTTACTTTGTCACATAAATTTAAAGTCTCTTCTAAATTTTGAACCCTATCCCCTTTGATGAGTCTTTACATGTGACTGTTTAAGTTAGTTGGGCAATATAAATATTAATACATGCGATTATATAAACAATTATAAATATTAATATAATTAAATTAAATATAATTATCAGCGTAATATATATATATATATATATATATATATATATATATATATATATATATATACATATATACATATTACGATGTAAATTATTTAATAAAGATTTAGCGCCATTTAATTTTTGTAATGGTAAATATATATAATTTTTAATATTTATAATTTTAATTTTAATTGTGATTATAATAAATTAAATACCACATTTGAATTAGATGAAATAATAGAGATTAATTGTGTTAGTAAATTGTAATGTACGAGGGGTCGTTTTTATATTCTCGGACTAGGCATGATAAGAGTAGATTAGAACAGCAACAGAAATTTATTTTTCAATATAGACCCCTTGCTTTTCAATACAGGAATTACATCGTTTCAATAACATCTTTAACCCATTATAAAAATATTCTTTTGGTTTGCTCGCAAAATTGCTTTTATCAGCCGCTATAAGTTCATCATCGTCCCTACATTTTATTCCCTTTAGTGTTCTTTTGAGATCTTGAAACAAAAAATAGTCACTGGGGGCTAAATCTGGACTATAAGGTGCATGATCAATTTCTACAAAGCCACATTTAGCAACCGCAGCTTTTGAAAGTCTTGATTTATGGGCTGGTGCATTATCATGAAGCATCAGGACACTTCGCGTTAGTTTTCCGCGTCTTTTCGCTTTAATAACATCTTTGAGGCGATGCATTAAGCTTGCTTAATACTCTCCTGCGATTGTACCGCCCTGCTTCAGATAATCAATCATTAAAATTCCTTGGCAATCCCAAAAAACAGTTTCCATTATGTTTCCTGTAGAAGGGGTGACTTTAAACTCATTGGGAGGATTGGAACACCTCATATGCTACTGCATAAACTCTTGTTTCGACTCAGGGTCAAAATGATGGACCCAAGCTTTATCTACGGTGATAAGTCGATTGATAATTAAATCTGGTTCGTTCCCACAAAGCCCCAAACATTCTTCACACTTCTCCATTCGAGTAAGTATTTAAAAAGGCGTAAGCATTCGTGGAACCCATCTCTCACTGATCTTTGTCATGCAAGGTAAACGTGTAAAATTCTG
>JARFJB010001704.1:0-13320 GCA_036346205.1 Vesta saturnalis
ATTAACAAATAACAGCGCAAAAGATAGCAGTTCCAAATTTTCAAAAATGTGGAAAACGTACTATTCGATATAAAACGTACTATTTTTAATATTTTCCAAATTAAGTGAGCATCAATATGAAATATGATATAGTATAACAAAAGTTTAACATATTTGTAAAGTATTTGTAATATGTTTTTTTTTCTAAAATAGATTCTAACGATTTTTATATGAAATACAGTAATACTAACTCTCACAATGCATCTTTGGACATTTTACGTTTATATACACAATTACAATTCATGTTAAATGGATTGTACTCGTAATGAGTAAAAAGCATGCAATTGCAAAATGCACCCATATAGTATTATCAGTATGATTTGTAATATAATATTCAAATTGAATTACAAGTACTGTACTAGAATGGAATGTATAATTACAATTATTGTTGTGTAAACAACGATATACGTGTACTTGAACTATAAAAGTGATGTATGTTTGAAGGTGTGTGATGTAAATAAATAAAGTCCAAGAAAAGATGCGCTCCTGAAAATTTAATATTTGCACCTTTCTCAGAAAAAAAAATATTTTCAACGCAGTTGTATTTTATAACTGGCAATTTATCAATTTCATGTATAAATTTATCAAAGTATGAAAAAATCACTCTTAAATTCACCAATTCCATTTTGAAACAACAAAGAGCACTTAAAACACAACTTTTTGTACTTACGTGAGCTCAGAAGAAATATATGCATGCAATTTATCCATTGCATGTATAAATGTATCGAAATGCTCTTTAAATTAACCAATTCAATTTTGAAACAACAAACAGCACTTAAAACGTGACTTGTTTTTTAATTTCTTTTGATTACGACTCCAAATTTACAATTTTCGGTGGAGCGTGGATATTACTGCATCAAAAATTGTAGGATAAAGAATGCAGTTATTTTGCTTTGAAAGCATTTTATGCAGGTGTGAATGCGAACATTCTATTTTTATCTTAATTCCCAATTCACATTACGATTTTGAAACGGGATTTGCAAATGTATGAATGCAATTATGTCATTTGTATTGCATAAATACAAGGCGTAAAGTTTTCAGATTTCCTGCTTTTGGGAACTGTTTTGATTTTAATTTCACGCAAGCTTTTTTTTTCACTTTTAACTGTAATATATTTTCACATTTTACAATAACCTTCTTAGTGTATTTTTAAGTTACCGTTTCATATAATTATGAAATTATTTGAAATTAACATTTTGTATTCAAACTTACTCAAGGATTGAATTATTTCCTTAACTTATTATAAGGTTTGTTATGAATGAATAAGTTCAAAAGTAAATATGTAATTGAAAATTATTATTAATTTTACTAAATACGACTACAATGACTGCTAGGTAAACTTTTTATTTAAGTATTTAACAAAATTAACAACAATTTTCAATTTACTTAACTTATTTGTTTTCACTTTTCCTTATATATGTGATAGAGATTTAATAAGAAATAAAACAATTACACATTTATTTATTTATTATAATCCGTAAATGCATAATATGTAAAAAAAATTATAATTACACTTAAATTCCCTACCCTACAAAAACTAAATCTAAATACTACTTTAAACAATAAAAAAACTAAAAAATTATTATTAATTTTATTAAATACATAAATAAAAAGTTTACCTCGAGTAGGATTCGAACCTACGACCTGTACTTTGCTAGAGTTACAAATTTACCTTTGAACTTATTCGTTCATAACAAAAACTTATAATAATAAAAAAACTACTTCTGTCAAACAATTTCCACATTTTTATAAGCTTCAGCTAACTCACTGGTTAAACGTTGCACTTTTGACACTTTCAGAGACTATGTATGTTCACAAAATGTCCTGCAACCACCTAACACTTTTGATTTTAAAAGGTTTTTGGGATCCTGCGTTTGGAGGGTTGGGTCTTGAGTTATGGGTGGTTGTGGTGGTAAACACCTTGGTGTGATTAATTCCAAGTTTTTCCGTCCATATGCACGGTATTTTACAATAAATCAATTTGTACCGCAACATGCACTTAAAATTTGCAAAAAATGACTGCTTTACTTTGATGTAGAAATTTATACATGAGTACATGAGTAAGTGAGCCTTCCAGATGTTTTCATTGTTTTCCTTAACGTAGATCATTTCACTTTTCCAGCACAAATTGAACTATCGCTCACATTTAAACTGCTTTCTGGAATACTTTTCACACTACCTAGATTACGCTGCAAGAGCCTCAGACAGACGCATACTTTGCGTTTTCGCAACTGATAATATCTATCACTGATATCAAGTCTGCTACTCATGATTGAGGCATTCTTTTTACACGCTTTAGATTACGCTGCAATAGCTCCTGACAGATAAATACATCGCACTTTGTAGTGTTTACTAATAATACCTTGCTGGCGTCAATACTTTTCTTATGTCTTATGTTGCGTCACCCTTGCCTACAGAGGTCAATTTCGCCCATAGTAACCACTTCCACTTTTGCCCAATTTAGTTAACGTTAGCAGATTTACATGTATATAGGGTTGAAGTTTTATGTGAATACTCATTCTTTACCTAGTAGTAGTAGTACTCATGATGATGACTCCACCTACTAAGAAATCTAAATTATCGCTGAAGAAGAAGAAAGTTAATATCCTCCAGGGTATCTTGCTGCAACCCTCAACAGCCCCGATAACTCCACTCACCACAGCACAGGTCTCGACACCTCCTATCTCCATCAGAGATAGTGATCTAGAGGATGACTTTGCTAGGTTTTGTGAAACGTGAGTACCGATTGATGTATTGATTAACACATTAATGTAATTTGTTATTATTTAATACAGCATGGTAATTATCAGAAGGACCTTGAAGCAGAACCACCACCCACACAGCTTACGCAAGCCCCAACAACATTGAGTGACGTTAAAATTAAGAGTGTGAGGTGGTTAAGCAATATTCTTGCGGAATATACTAGCATCGAAGTGTCGGTGGTGCCCTGTGTTGAGTTTTTGATTGTTGCTTTAGCTGAGGCTAAGCAACAGTTAGAAGAAATAAGACGCGTTAAAATAAATAGTGAAAAACTGTTACGTACTTTAGAGGGCATACCGATTTAAATTAGCGTGCATAGTTTTTAGGAAATTTTTGTTTTTAGATTAGTTACATCTTAAAGCTTACAATTTACTGACCATCTTACCGCATTAAATATATATGTATGTATTTATGTATGATGAGTGTACAATCAAATAAATGTTATGTAAGAATAAGCATTTGCGTAAAATTTCTTTGGATAATGAGAACTTAAACTGCTTTCTGTCTGCTGCGTTGAGCTTTTCTGTGGGAAACAGTTACCGCTTCTGGGAAACAGATACCTGTTTTTGAGAAACGGGTACCGGTTTCAGGTCTGTTTTTGAGCTGTTTTCGAAAAACGGGTAGCTGTTTTGAGCTGTTTCTGCCTGTTGCTGGAAAAACATGTACTGTTTTTGAGCTGACTGCATCAAAGTTTATACTATTTACATTTTCGGTGTTTACAATGTTCTGCCGAACAATTTACAAATTGTTGTTGGCTTCAGCCAACTCACTGCATAAACGTTCCAAATTTTCGCTATACTAAAATTGAAATTGAAAATTGAAATAGTATCGAATAAAACCATATCAAATTATTTTCCGGTAAATTCAACAACTGGTGATATCGCTAAACATAACCAACATTAATAAATTGCCAAAATGTCAAATTTTACTAAGTCCCGTCAAGCCTGTCCATTATCGTCATCACTGTTTAAGTTATCGAAAGGTGGCGGTAGCTTACAAATTTAACCAAAAATGTAAAAATAACGTTGTCGTGGACATGTATTTTATCAGAAAAGGTGTAAAGTAAAGTTTCCTTAAACATATTTTATTATTTTATACTTCATATATTTTTGCTGTTTCTGAAAGCTTACAATTTACTAACCATTTTAACGCATTGTAGCGGTGTTTTTACAATAGTGCGCGTAAAAATGAAGTTACACTTGACGTTCACAAGATTGATGTCACTTTTACGTTTCAGGAGACCAAATATATATGTATGTATTGATGTATGATAAGTGTACAATCAAATAAATGTTATGTAAGAATAAGCATTTGTGTAAAATGAGTTGCATACACGCCTGGTGCTAATGTGCACGGTATAAGCATCCACACAAAGTGATGATAAGTTTCATCACTCTCTCTCCCTCAACAACCCCAATAATTTTTTCTTGTTTCTAAGAGTTACAGCTATCTGTATTTGGGAAAAATTATCTGGTTCTTCTTTGAAATACTCATAAAAGCGTTGAGGTAATACATGCGAATAAGATATGTATATAGATGTCAGTAAATCTTTATTTATTAGGATTTCATTACAATTTTTTCAGATAAATGATATACATGAGCCAAAGCGCAGTGACAAACGTTTTGGGTATAAAAAAAAACAGCATGAATTAAGTTTGGGTAAAGTAGGTTGTTCCTCAAACACTGTAATACCTTGTTTTAAAATTTTTTTAATAAAATCAGCTTTCTCTCGTCCTTAACGTACACCTCATTTGTTGTTGATATGAAATCACTAAGTATACGAGGGAATACATTTGGAGATGTATATCCATATTCCCACTTGATAAAGTGGTGGTTGTGAATTAACCAGTTAGCTTGTTTTCGAAATTCACTATCCAAGGTGTGCCATGGAAATGGAGGCTTGAATACATAATGAGCAATTTGCTCTCCATTATATATCGCTAGTTCCTTAGGTGTAAATATATTTCTTGCTGTTTTGAATCCTTGCACATCAATCATAACAATCATTACTTTTCTATATTTGTCTGGTTGTCTTCGTTAGCGCGTTGTATATGCGCTAATACAATCGTGCAGTATTTCTACATGCTGCATTTAAACAAATAGAACTGATTTTCTGGTTAGGTTTACACACACTATTGCAATAGTGAATACGTAAGCGATTTTACTGTGCAAAAACAGTGCTTTCACATATATACTTTTTAGAAAAACATGATGTCGAAGCGAATGATATGTGATTATAAAATTTCAACTTATATAGAAGGGTAGACTCCGCGAAAATACCCGAGCAATACCGAGCATGCGCAAAGTCTGACAATACTCACAAAGCCAGTTACATGTGTCATTGGTTAAGAATACTTATTTTGCTGTTCCTAAGAACCTTGAAGAGTTTAACATAAGTACTGTAATATGGTACCTTCTCAATACCTTGTCAATAAAATTTAACCTTGAAAATTGGTTTGTATGAATTGTAATATGATACCAATACATTTTAACCTTGAAGATCTTAGCCAATGTGTAGAAACCTGCAGACACCGTATTATACGCTACATTTTTTTTTTAGTCTCATCAATAGCAACTCTCTTCATTATGATGTACCTACTCTTCATTTAATCACAAAATAGAAGACTTTTTTTGCAACAAAAATTATATAATTTATTTCCAAACAATTATGCATAGATATATGTTATTATTATTATTATTATTATTTTTTTTTTTGCAGATATATTAAATTAGTTGTCTTTCCTACAGTTCCGGCGCTGGTAATGTACACGTCATTCTCTACCAGATATTGTTTAAACTTTTCAATGCGATCTTTTTTGAAGTGTTCATAAAATCGTAAGGAAAGTATGCTCTTAAAGTTCTGGGTTTCAATGATAATATGTTTACCATACTTTGTGTTGATGGTATTCATATCAATCACTTTATATTTTGCACCCACCTCCAAGTCTTTTACGTTCGTGAAGGATTTGCAGAAAGTGCTACTGTTCAATGCAGATAGATCCATCTTTACTGATTCGAGAACGATTTTGAATTTTGAGTTGAGACCGGAACTGTCCTATAAATTACTGCATCATGATCTTTTATGGTAGAGGGAAGAGTGTGCTTTGAGAATTTCATCAGTAAGCTAATCTGCGTCTGATGATGAATAACTGCTACCATCAGGAGATGCTGTCCATTTTTGTATATCGCTCCTGGAATGATATTGCTACTTGCATTATAACGACTTTACTTGCTCGCAATCGTACTAGGACTAAACACTGCTGAGGAAATGATTCACATGGTGTGGTTGTAGTATGACCTTGGTCTCCTTTTAGCATAGACAACAACCTTTCATTCTTTTTGTTTCCATGAACTGATTCAATTTTTATATTCCTAAAAAATGTAATATGATACACCCGCAGGTCATTAAATACTCTTTGACCTTGAGAACCCTATATTTAGATTTCTAAGAATTGTAGTATGATGGCCTAGCAATTTCTATTTTTAGCTTTAAATTTTGATATAAATGTGTCCTTGATTTGAGTACCTCTTACATGTTTAAACTGGTCAAATACCCACCTTGTCCTACTTTTAGTTTAGAAAACTATTTCACCTTCACACCATTTAAATTGATTTTTTTTTGTTTGAAAAAGTAGTAGAACTTAGAAAAATCTTTGCCTATAAAAAGTTTGCTGAATCATGCACACGCAAGGAAAGCTTTTTATTATAAACTAAGAAATTTCATACGATACCCCTACAGGTCAATAAACTTTAACCTTGACCACTCTATTTTTAGACTTCTAAGAATTGCAATATGATGACATTGTAATTTCTGTTCACACCTCGCTGTGGTTTATATCACAAAAATTTGTCCTTGACTTAAGTACTTATTACAACATGTTTATGCTTGTTAAATACACACCTACTTTTAGCTTAGTAAATTACTTCACCTTGACTCAATTTAGTCAACATGAGCACCCTTTGACCTTGGTCTACTTTTTAGCATAGACAACAACTCGCATTCTTCTTGTTTCCATGATTTGATTCTATTTTTATACTTCTAAGAAATGCCATACGATACCCCCAAAGGTCAATAATGTTTGACCTTGACCGCTATATTTTTAGACTTCTAAGTGTTGTAATATGACGATGACATTGCAATTTCGATTTTTAGCTTCTGATCTTGACATTTTTAGCGAGCTTCTAAAATTTAAACTTCCCGCCAAAAGCTTGACCTCGAAGAGATCCAAAAGCTTACATTTCTCACACCAGAGGGCGAGTGACCTTGAACTGGTCCAGAACCGGCCCTTAAACACTAATGTGCGTGTGTGCGTGAGTGTGCGTTTTTACATATGTGCCTGTGAGCGTAAGTGAGTGTGAGCGTATATGTGCTTGTGCGTGTGTGCTGTGTGCTGTGTGAGTGTTGGTGTGTGCTGCTTGTGTGTGTGCTGTGTGCGTGTGTGCTTGTGTGCGTGTGTGCGTGTGTGCTGTGTGCGTGTGTGCGTGTGTGCTGTGTGCTGTGTGTGTGTGCTGTGTGTGTGTGTGCGTGTGTTTTGGTGTACGCGTTTGTGCGTGTGTGTGTGTGTGTGTGTCGTGTGTGCTGTGCGTGTGGTGTGTGTTGTGCTGTGTGTGCGTGTGTGCTTTGTTGTGCCTGTACATGTGTGCGTGTGTCGTGTGTGTTGTGTCGTGTGCATGTTTGCGTGTGTTCTGTGTGCATGTGTGCGTATGTGCTGTGTGCGATGCTGTGTGTGCTTGTGTCGTGTGCGTGTGCGCGTGTGTGCGTGTGTGTGTGTGCATGTTTGCTGTGTTCGTGTGTGCGTGTGTGCATATGTGCGTGTGTGTTCATGTGTACGTATGTGTGTGTGCTGTGTGCATGTTTGCGTGTGTTTGTGTGTGCGTGTGTGCATATGTGGTGTGTATGTTTGTGCCTGTGGCATTGTGCGTGTGTACGTGTGCGTGTGCGTGTGTGCATGTTTGCGTGTGTTCGTGTGTGCTGTGTGCGTATGTGCTGTGTGCAGTGTTCATGTGTACGTATGTGAGTGTGTGCGTGTGTGCGTGTGTGTGTGTGCGTGTGTTTGCTGTGGTGGTGTGCGTATGTGCGTGTGTGTGTGTGTGGTGTGCGTCGTGCGTGTGTGCGTGTGTGCTGTGTGCGTGTGTGCTGTGTATACGCGTGTATGGTGTGTGCGTGTGTTGTGTGCTGTGTGCGTGTGTGTGTGTGTGTGTGCTGTTGTGCGTGTGTGCGTGTGTGCTGTGTGCCTGTGTGTGTGTGCATGTGTGCATTTCGTGGTGCGTGTGCTTTAGTGTGTGCGTGTGTGTGCGTGTGCGTGTTTGCGTGTGTGCGTGAGTGTGCGTTTGTGCGTTTGTACATATGTGCCTGTGAGCGTGAGTGAGTGTGAGCGTATATGCGTGCACGCGTGCGTGCGTGTGCATAATGGAGTGCATGTGCTTGTGTGTGTGTGCGTGTGTGCGTGTGAGCGTGTGTGCTTGTGCGCGTGCGTGTGAGCGTGCGTGTGAGTGTGCGTGTGCGTGTGCGTATGCGTGTGCGTGAGCGTTTGCGTGTGCGTGTGCGTGCGCGTGCGTGTGCATATGCGTGTACGTGTGCGTGTGCGTGTGTGTGTTTGTATGCGTGTTCGTGTGCGTTTACGTGTGCGTGTGCGTGTGCGTGTCCGTGTGGGTGTACGTGTGCGTGCGTGTGTTCTGTGCGCATGCGTTGTGTGCGTGTTGCGTTATTGTTCATGAGTGTGTATGTGCCGGTGTGTTTGCTTGTGTGTGTTGTGTGTGCGTATTGTGCGTGAGTTATTTCCATGTCTGTGTGCGTTTGTGGGTGTGCGTTGTGCGTGTGTTGTCGTGAGTGTTATGCGTGTGTGTTGTGAGTGCGTGTGTGCGTGAGTGTGTGTGCGTGTGTGCGTACGTGTGTGCGTGCGTGCTAATGTGCCTGAGTGTACCTGCTTGCGGAAGTGCGTGTGTGCGTGCGTATGTGCGTTGGTGTGTGGGTGCTAGTGGGTGTGTGTGTATGTGTGTGTGTGTATGTGTGCGAGTGTATGGTGTGTGTGTGTGTGTGTAAGTCTGTGTACGTAGCCTTTTGATACGATGCGTAGTTTAGCGGCAAAACAATTTACAAAGTAAAACTTAGTTTAGTTAAATTTTCTTCAGTTATCTTATTAACGACTAGTTTTATTAAAAAAAGAGTATACATATTTTAAAAAAAAATTAGCTTTATGTAACTTTTCTTCCTAAAGATTTTTAATGTAAAGCGAAATAAATTTAAAAAAGTAAATAAAAATGTTTGCAAATCGTAATTTTTGTAAAAGCAAGCGGTTTTAGAGCTTTTTGTAAAGTTAATATGTATTTATGTCTAATGATCTCTATCTGGCATGAGGTATTAAACGTCGTTCTGACATACATTATGTTTTTTGTTTTTACTATATTGCCTGTGATCGTAATGAACGTATAAGATAGCATAGCTATAGTTCATTTATTTTAATCTCCAATTTTAGGTTCGAAAGTCGTGTTTTGTTTCACCAGATATTTTGGGATGATTAAGCTACTCTTTTGTAATAACTGCGAATATATATATATATATATATATATATATATATATATATATATATATATATATATATATATATATATATATATATATATATATATAGTTGAGATGATTATAAATTACATTAGTATAGCTATGTAGGTCACATAGCAAGAAATTTCATTAATTTGTACAAATGGTACATTTCGATATATATAATATTAGGTAGGGACGATTGATTAACATTGAGATGGATATAAATGTGTATAATTCAGAATAAAATGCTAAAATAATTATACACAACAGCATTTTACACATAAGTATAAGGTATGTTAGTTATCGTAATGGATTAAATCAATTTCATTATTAGTTAGTAGGTTTATTTAAGCATAATGTTCCCTAAAGACATGAAGTACAGGCTGTAGATAACAAACGTGATGTTAAAACTAGTATTAGGCATATATCAATGTCACAATTTCAATATACGCAGCCAAGATTTAAGAAAACGTGCGTGTTAGTGCAAAAACGAAATATAAGTGCTAAAATTAAATAAAAACAGAATAAATACATTGGTTATTAACAATAAAACATAAATAAGCCAGCAGTGCTGGAATAATTGTGATTAATTACGTAAAAATTGTTATAGATTGGGACAATTTGGCCAAAATAAATTATAACAGGTAAAAATAGTAAAGTAGCCTCAATTTCATGTCACAATTCACTATATTAGTGACTATTTTACCAAATTTAGTTTTTAAGGGTATATGAATATTTCAGTTAATTTTCCTTTCAAATTGGCCGTAGGCATTTAAAGGATGTGTATTTATATGTAGTAGCATCCCATATTCATGTGGAAATCAATTACAGGTCTGAAAAGTGCATAAAATTAGTATAAAATCAATAAATCAATGTAAAAATCAACATGTTTAATAATTGGAGGAGTTAGTTGGTGTAAGGACTTATTTTATTGGAAAAATTATGGGGATTGCGAAAATGTTGTTAGTTTTAAGATAGATTTAGGGCTTCAAAAGTTATGAGCTTTTGAAATTAAATTGTAATTTAAGAAAAGCATTAGCCAATCAGAATTGAGGAAAAATTTTAAATAGTTGTTGATAACAATCGATGAATTTGGTTTCTAACGATTTGCATATAAATAGAAGTGCTGAAGGATTAGTAGCTCTCTCAGTTTTTCTCTGTTCCAACAGCTTGCTAAAGCAAGATGTTGCCAAATTTTTTCTCGAAAATATTTTAAACAAAATAACGTCACTTTCAATAAAAGTAAAGTGCGGTTTTAGTATCGGCAGTGTTTTAAAAACAACTGATATTCATTTGTCGGTAATTATTAAATTAAGGTTAGTTTACCTTTAAATAAAATTCGGTTGTTATCAGCTGCGAGTGAAAATATTTCCGGAGATTCGACATTGTTTTTTTTTAAATTTTTTTTTGTTTACGTTTGATATGGATTTTGTTAATTGTGTTTTCTCCGTGTTTCTTAATAAGGTGTGATGATCCTGAAAATAAAGAACTATCAATATGAAGAAATATTAGTGAAACTTACTTAAACGAATAACCATTAAGAGAGAAGCAAATTTGGATGTCAAAGAAGCAGATTTGGTTTTCGAAGGAGCTGTTTTCTACGGTCAACTACATCAGCGTGAAGAAGATAAAGAGACCATTTTCATGTGAGTGTAATAACTGTATGCATGTTATTGTTGACATTGATATTTTCATTGGTGTGTTAATGATTTCCATACTTTGTAATAAACAGGATGTGCGACAACTTGTATGCATGTCCAAAGTGAACATTAATTGAGCTAAAATTAAATGGTTATTATAATATTTACTAAATTCAAACATATTTATACTTACATGTACATGACGTATTTTCTTTTTGCTTTTAATGAAAGGTCATATGAATGCGTATTCATAGCGCATACTCAGATATACATTTGAAGATTTTTTTTATGTACAGGGAGTTGCACATATATCGATGCAATTTAAAAATTATAATTCTATTTCTTTAAACAAATTGGATAGTATAAAATATAAATGGGCGACAACTAAATGTGAATTAATTACATTACTTATAATTATAAATCTTCAAAATCATAATATATATCAACAAACTAATAATTTACTTTATCATATAATTTTAAAGTGTCTTCTAAATTTTGAACCCTATCCCATTTGACGAGTCTTTACATGCGACTGTTAAGTTAGTTAGGCATAATAAATATTAATATTAGTTCAAGTTAAATTATTATCAGTAATATATATATATATATATATATATATGTATAGTATATATATATATATATATATATATATATATATATATATATATATATATATATATCATATATTCGCAGTTATTAGAAAAGAATAGCTTATTCATTCTATAATATACAGGATGTTTAATTAATAATGGGAAATAATTAAACTGTAGAATCTTGTGATCAAAATAATAACATTTAACCCAATTCACTTAGATAAAATGTGTCTCTTGTCTGAGTTACAGGGTGTTTTATTTAATAATTTAAAAACGTTCTTTCCCATTACTTTTAAACTGTTTGACTAACCTTTAACATATTTGGCAGGAAGTGTAAACACTGCAAACCTTACTAAATTATGGTAAATAAACGTTTTTGTGAGCTGATTTTTTAAGTTTAATAAGAAGATTAATTAACAAACAATTTTACTGACACGTAATTATCAAAAAGTCTTTTTCACATTTCTTTACAATAAATAGTATAAACAAAACTTAAGAATTCTTAACTTAACAAATAAAATTATTTTTATTTTGTTTATTTACAATATCAAAATTCATAGGTTTGCATTTATTATGCAAATGAGACTTTTAAGTTGATTGTTTTGGTTTAATAAGATTAACAAACAATTTTACTAACACGTAATTATCGAAAAGTCTTTTTCACATCTTTGCTCCAATAAATAATATGAACAAACTTTAAAAACACTTAACAAATGTTCAATGTGACCCCCATTGACCTCAATAAGTTTATCTATTCTTTCACTAAACGATATTATAACTTTAAAAAATAGTTTGGCTGATCAGCAATAAAATTAGCGAAATTTACTATTTGCTGCCATAGCATTTGACGTTCATTTATTTTTTGCGAGTATACCATTGTTTTCATATACCCTCAGAAATAGAAATCTAAGGGATTTGTAACGTTATCTTAATTAATTTGGTCACATTTCTAGGATCGCTATTCTATGGAATAAATTGTTTTCATTTTTCTTTACTGTCGGATAGCGTACGTTTGCAGTCTACTTGATTGTCATTGGTGTATTGCGTTCGTTAATCTCGAACCCTTGTTTCCGCTTTTAGTTTCGATTTTTTTCTGTTTCCGTGGTTGCAAGGGTACACAAAAAAAAAGTGAGTTGGAATTTTTTTTTCTTCGCTTCACTTGAACCGCGATTCATTGACATGATTTTCTAATTATAAATAAAACGGATATTTTCCGGATTTCTCGTTCAATAAATAATTAATTTTTGTGCCGAACCTGATGCTAGTTCGCGTCACTTAAGTTACGTGATAATTATTACGGTTTTAAGCGTTCAAGAGTGTTGTGTTTCTCCTTATCTAATTTTAACGCTTGTGGTTACCAGCTTACAAGGTCAGTAATTTTGTGAATCATTCCGTCATTTAATGTTATATTTTCTTTCGTATCGTTTTTTTCTCCTTTTCGTTTTCGCTTATTTTTCTCCCTCTACGTATATTACCTACCCACTACCACTTGAGTTGATCCAGCGTCGTCAATAGAAAATGACACCGCTGCCATTTTGAATTTTTCTTACGAATGAAGAAATTCTAATTTAATGACTTATAAAGAAAACTACTGTCTGCTCACACGAATTTACCTAGTAATTGTTTACTTTTAATATTAGATAACTTGCCTAGCTAAATTTAGTCATTTCAATAAATTTTATCTTACTTTGATAGTCTTAATTTATACGTGAAAATTGCACTGTCACTATTTGCTTATTTGATT
>JARFJB010001705.1:0-12277 GCA_036346205.1 Vesta saturnalis
AAAAAGTTCGTAGTTATAAAAATATTTCTGACGTTTCGACTTTGTTTATTTAAATGTGAATCGTATATGTTGATGTGCATATTAAATTGTGGTGTCCATAAGTTATTTTCATTATACACCTTGTTTATTAAAAGTGTTTAATTTACGACAACCATCCATATTCCATGCTCATTCAAAATTTACTTTTGAATGTAATTTATTAAAGAAGCAATAAACCTAAAACAAAGATTCGTCAACATTCTAATATTAATAGTGAAACTTACCGAAGTGAATAAGCTGATTATCTTAAAGAAAACTTTGGATGTTCGAGAGGCAGAAGAAAGAAAATAAGGGAGACATGGAGATGCTTATGGCCATGCTCCAACAAATGCAGCAAAGCATGGTAGAGAACAATATTGTTGAACAAAGCAGAACCGAGGACATGAAAGAAATTAAACAAAACAGCATTAGAATGGAACAAAACATGGTAGAGAATAGTCTTAAAATGGAACAAACCATGATAGAAAACAACATTAAAATGGAACAAACCAGAAAAGAGGATATAAAAGAAATTATAGAGAATAGTCTTGCTGGAACAAAGTAGAAAAAAGATATGAGTAAATTGGAAGAAAATGGAGAAATTAAGTGAGAGGATAGAAAAACAGCTAGGGCAATGGAAAGCTGAAAAGGAGCAATTAAGCGGAAAAATTGATCAAGTGCAGATAAACGCTAGCGAAGAAATGAAGAGTTATGTACATAGTACCAATAACCAAATGTGGAAAGATGTATAAAATTCAAGAACAAGAAAGTATAAAATGGGATAATCTTAATGTCAGCATGTTTAATGAGAACCAAGAAATAAGGGAAGAAGTGAACAACAATAAAGAACGTATAAAAGAAATAAAAGATGCTATGCAAGAGAAATTTGGAATACGATACAGAATTGAATGGATTAAAAGGTAGAGAACCGGTACGAAGCTGTACGGAAATTTAGAAAACACGGCATGGGGACAAGAGTTACCGTTCAAATATGAGTAAGAGACAAGAGTCACCCATGTTATTCTTAAATAACATCGAAGAGTACTTTGAAGAAATTAAATATGTTGAATAGAATGAAGTTAGTAAAGAGGATGATGAAAGGTAATGCAGAATTATGGTTCAATATGATACAAGAACAATGTGGAGATTATCAAAATTTTAGAATTTATTCATACAACAGTATTGGAGTGAAATCCAACAGGATATGATAAAGAGGAATTCACCAGAGCCAAATATAACCGAAATTTAGGAACGAGTAGAAATTTACATTATGAGGAAGTATCAAATTGCTCGTTACTTTACTCCAGTTATTGGTGAGGCAGCGATGGTGAGATATTTAAGCCAGCAACTTGAACATAATTTAGCTGAGAGTATCATCATTAAAACATAACCAACATAAATGATATGTTGCAATTTCTGAGAAGGTACGAGGCATTGAACACAATCAAACGACAAGAAATAGAGTAAGATGGAGTGACGAACATCAGAATGCAGATGGCAACAGGAATCAGAGAACACAATTTCTCAACAACAGAATCGAGGAGGAAATAATGCAAATAGAGACAGATTTGAATACAATTACAGAAGATTTAATAACAGCAATAATTACAATAGAAATAATGACAATAATCACTATCATAGAAATAACAGCAATAATTACAATAGAAATAATGGCAATAATCAAAATGATCAAGGAAGAGAGTAGAAGAGATGCGCCACGACATGAAAGGAGAAGGATATGAAGAAATTGTAGACAATCAGAATGGTAGGGCGCAAAATAACCACATACAGGTGGAGAATCCAGTTAGTGAAGAAAGAAGTCAAGGATCATCCAGCAAGACACCAATAACCAAAATTTTTAAATAAGAGCTTCCTCGTTGATAATCGTCACCAAGTATCAACATCCGAAAGAGTTCATTAACATCGATGAAAATTTAGAAAAGAATCAACACAACTACTACAATTACCTTTCGTCAATGTGGAAGTGCAGAATTTTAACGTCAAAGCATTAGTGGATACGGGTCGGAAATTTCTTTAATTAAAGAAGAATTTGTGAAATTAAATGAAAAACGTTTTGATAAAGAAATTATTGGGTTAAGAAATTAGAAGTTTATGCAGCAACAAATAGAAAGATCAGTGCAATTAACAAAATGTTAATTATAAATTATAGGAATAATTAGAAAGAACTTAACATTAATTGATGAGAAGCCTGGTTTAGCTAAGCGTTACGAACATAAAATAGAAATTGAAGACCTTACACCTTTTAATAATAAAATATATCCGATACCGTATTCCAGAAGAGAGCAAGTTAAGAAAGAAGTAGCGAACATGTTGGCGAAGGATCATTGAAAGATCTAAAACGAGCTACATCGATCCTATAGTAGTAGTAAAAAGAAAGATGATGGATTAAGATTATGTTTAGATGCAAGGAAGCTCAATTCTAGAACCAAACCGCAATAAGTTCCACAAAATATTGATATTTTATTAAGCAAAGTTTGGAATAAATGTATATTTTCGAAATTAGATTTAAGAAATTCATTCTGGCTAATTCCTTTAGAGAAAACATGTAGGCAATTCACAGGATTTAGTATCGAAGGTGAGATATTTCAATTTAGGGTAGTTCCTTTTGGACTGAGTTCATCGTCAGCAGCACTTGTAAGGGCTATGCAACAAATTTTAAATAAATATGAAGAATTCTGCATGCATTACATTGATGACATTCTTATATACAGCAAAACGTCGAGGAACATGTACAACATTTGAAAATCATAATGACAGCTTTAGCCGAGAATGGATTAAAATTAAACATAGAAAATGTCAGTTTCTCAAAGATCAAGTTCTGTATTTAGGTTATGAAATTGGAAAAAGTGGTATTAAAGTAAACAAAGAACGGTTAGAAGAAATAAGGAATTATCCAAGACCGAGGAATGTAAGAAATATGAGAGCATTTCTAGGGGTTTTTAATTACTACAGGAAGTTCATATATAGATATGCAGAAATGTCTTTACCTTTAGTTGAGTTGTTAAGGAAGAATGTAAAATGGAAATGGGATGAAAAGAAGGAAGAAGCTTTTATAAACATCAAGGAAAATTTATACAGAAATTTAATTTTGCAACACCCTAATTTCAAGGAACCTTTTAAATTGAAGACAGATGCTTCATATTGTGCAATAGCTGCGGAATTAAGTCAGATACAGGGGGAAGAAGAAGTACCTATTTGTTTTCTCTCTAGAATTCTAAAACCGTAACAAAAATATACCATCATGAAAAGGAACTTTTAGCCATTGTGTATGCTGTCAACAAATTAAAATGTTATCTTCTGGGGAATAAGTTTACAATTGAGACGGACAATTCAGTAGCTTCATTTTTAAAAACCACCAATTTTAATAATAATAGGATGTATCATTGGACTTTATTACTCCAAGAATATGATTTTGAGATTAAACATCGACCAGGTAAAGAAAATATTATAGTCGACATTGAGTAGGAAGGATGTGAGCAAGCCGGACGTGCACAAAGTTCGTGCGCAGAACAATTAAAAGCAATTTATACAAGGAGAGGATATTAGAATCACAAGCTACGAGCAATTTAACAAGCTTAAGAAGAAAAATATTAAATGCAAAGGGGAATTATAAAATTATAAAATTGTGGAAGAAGTTATTATTAAGAAGATTTATGACAGGAAATTAACAGTTGTTGATGAAGTTTTAGCTAGAGAAATTATTGAAGATATTCATTTGAATTATGGACACTTAGGAATAAGAAAAGTTTGGATGATGTTTCGAGAAAATTATTATGGGAAGAAAGATTTAGTATTGATCAAGAAATTTATAAATAATTGTGAACTGTGCATTTTGGCAAAGGAGAAGAATTATACTAATGTAGTAAAAAGTATTAAAGTCAAGGAACCCTTAGAGATGGTGGCCATTGACTACATAGGGAATTTAGTGCCAGGACAGAACGCTTATAAGAATATATTGGTTGTAGTTGACATCTTCTCAAAATTTATCAAATTATATCCAAGCAGATCGTGTACAACAAGTCAATCCATAATCCTGATGGAAAAATTTATAGAAGAATGTGGAAAACCTAAGGCAATTCTAGCAGACAACGCCACGTATTTTAAAAGCAACAAATTCATCAAGCAATTTGAGGATAAAAATATAAAATGTATTTCTGCTCAATAAGGCATCCACAAGCAAAAAGGTACATAAAAGAGGTCATAAAGTTTCTTAGGATTTTAACCAAAACATAATGCATGGGTGAAATATTTAAGCTTGATAGAAAAATATGTTAATGAGGTACCTAACATAAGGACGGAACTTTCACGATTACCCTCATGAAAGGTATTATTCCAGAAAGACCTTGGGGACAGAAACAAGAATTAATAGCAGAAGCAAGAAAAAGGTTATGGAAGATATGGGACAAATATGAGAAGAAACAGAATGAGAAGATTAAGAAAGAAAATTTAAGAGAACAGTTATAATTAAAAGGTAACATGTAGCAAATCGGTCTAATAAGATTTGTGTTAAGTTACAATTGCCTTATGAAGGGCCCTATAAAATAAATAAAAATTATAATAACACAACATATGAACTAATAAACGTGGAAGATAATAGTGTGCAGGAAAATTTCACATTTCCATGATATATCCGTATCAGTATAATATATTATTAAAAGTTTGGTTATTTTGTAATTCTACTGTGTAGATAAATACTTTAACTTTCTACTGGTAACTTGTATTAAACATATGATCTCATATTGTAGTTTTATTAAATTTATTGCTTAAGTGACCGCCATTAGTTGTACACTACCACGTATGCCGCAGGTGTATGATGATAACACATAACATAGTTGATTTTCTTGTTCACGCTTGCAAATTAAGAGTTCTTCAAATATTTCAAGAACGAAAAGAGATGGGTATAGCGAACATTACATAAACTTTACTTTATTTTATCCGTAGAATCAAAAACACGGTGTTCCGTTTAAAATACATAACTGACATAAATTCTTAGCTTTGGATCACCCTGTATAACCACAATTATTTTTAATTTGTAGTGTTATAGACCCTATATACCCTAATTACGAAAAAACTTCAGATCTTAAGCCATTTGGATTACGGAGACCGACGCGTATAGGATGTGACCCTGTATACATATTTTAAATTATTTAATATTTAGAATATATTTTACAATATAATTAGTCATGCATTTATTCAAAAAATATTTACACTTCTTGATGCAATAAAGTTAAAATATAAATTATGACATTTTAAAGTTAAATCTTGCAGAACAATGATCGTTACGCCTATGAATTAAAACCACAACCTAAATTGGTTCTTGTATTATGTAATATTCAATACAACTACTTAATGTGCATAACGTTATTATAAACACCTGATTAATACCAGTAATTATTACACAACATACTTTAAAACAGTTCAAAATATTCAAAACACTATTACAAACACCATTTTCTTCGACCAAACCATCAAAACTGAGTCATACTTGGGTTTTCAATATGGCGAATTCCGTCGAAATGTTTAAATACGGTATATAGCTCAACATTCCTTCCTGGGGTGCGATTCTGTACACATTAGAAAATATCCTATTAAATTTCTGTCAAAATCAACCATTTTGATTAAACTACACGGTGCCCCCTAGTGAGAAAGGTCTGCAGCTCTCATAATTAGCCTAATATGAGAAAAGTTTTTGTAAGTTAGAAAGGTCTGGTGAAATTCGTTTAGAATTATTGACCTTTTGACAAAAGTCATAATGTTAACCTTATATTTCATTTCATCAGTTGAAACAATAAAATATCTTTTGTTAATAGTACACAGCGGTTACTCTGCAAGTATAACAAATCGCAATGTAGTTGAATATTTTTTATGGTGAATTTGTAGAATCCGAAATCTTTGCTGCTGTTAAGGTGTTGTTTTTTCATTGTATGATGGCATTTATTCGGTAATGTTTTGACAATACACCTTGAACACCACGAAACTAAAATAGGACTCGAAAGTATAAAAGAATATTCGAGATGCTCAAAATCCATTGTCTACTACTGTCCACGAGTTTCAAAGACATTTCCGTTTGAGCAAAGAAGCAGTGTTGGAGCTGGTTGAAGCGGTTAGTCTTTTATGGAAAAATGAACGCGAATCCCAAAAACGCTGAGGTAAATACACTGTTTATTATTAATTAAAAATTGATTGTACGTTTCTATAAATTAATATTGTTTTAGGTATTGTTTGCATTACACTTTTTGCAACAGGCATCTACCAGCGTAATGCAGGCAGCAATAGTTTGGTTGCCATAAGTCAACCTATACCTACTTTCATGAAGTATTCGGGAGTTTTGTAAAATTATTCTTAGGCATATGGTTGGTCGATGGATTAGATTCCCAAGGAATGATAGAGAAACATATCGCCTCAAACAAGGGTATAAAATTGATTGTAAATAACGGTCATGTATAACTTAAAGTATTACAAGATTTCTAGCTCGACATGGTATGCCACACATTATTGGAGTTCTTGATGGAACACAGATCGCTATATATCCACCTACAGATACTGAAAATGTGTATATTAATAGAAAAGGCTACCATAGTTTAAATTACCAAATTATATGTGACAGCAACTTAAATATTTTAAGTATGATTATACGGTGGCCGGTAGTTTGCATGACGCATATATTTGGCGACAAATCATGGTCGAGCTAATTTTGAAAATGGTGATAATGAAACTCGAATTATGGGCAAGTCTTTATTGTCTTGTTAACTATAGGGTTTTTGATTAACATATTGCTTTCTTAGGAGATTCCGGTTATGCATGTTTACCATGGCTGTTGGTTTCATCGCCCTACAACACCCAGATAAAACACATAACAGGACATTTAGGCAGTGTCGTCGCGTGGTAGAGGTGTATTAGACTATTGAAGGGTCGATTTAGGTGCCTATTGAAGCAACGCACACATTACACCTCCCCCAAGCTGCAAGGATAGCGTTAACATGTGGGTGCTACACAACATTGCATTACATTATAAAGTTACAAACCCAGAACCAAGATGGGATGAAATTGTTTTGGAAGAGCTGCCTCTACCTCATTCATATTCAGCAGGAAATACCACTTAGAAACATGGGTCAAGTTAAGCGTCAAAACTACATTAGGCAATATTTTAATGACTAAACCTTAAAGCTTTTATTTTATAAATTGTTTTATTTCTTTTTAAAAGATGTAACATTTCCAACATAATTTCATTCGTTTTTTTTTTCTCATTCCTTACATTTCTTAATTCCACAGTTACTTCTCCAATTCTTTTGTTAATTGCCTGAAGTTTTCCACGGCTTCGGCTGCGGCTGTAGTCACCGTAGGCCTCTTGCGTTTACTTCGAAAATAAAATATAATAGATTTATATTTTGTAATATAATGCAGAAGTAAAATAAAACTCACTTTGAGGTGTAGAGGTTTCCGTGTAGAAAATGAAGGTGCAGACCCACTCACATGTTCTTCCCTTGACGTAGACGGTGACGGAATTTGTATCTACAAATGAATAATGTAAGATGCTGTTATATTTGTATAGTAACACATCAATGTGCAATGCAAACACCCATCGCACACGAACGAATCCTCAAGGACTCACTCCGAGAATCCCATCGAGCGTTTGGTCGATTCGCGACTGGAATCTTTTCGCTGTCCAAAAGCAGCCCACCGCTTCCAAGCCATACATTCTTCAGTTATGAGGTCTACAATTTGAGTTTCAAACAAACCTAAAGAAGCCTTATGTTGGGGGTCGCCACCAGTACCCTGCCTGTAGTTTTTGATCTCGGCAGCTATTTTTTTACTTTTGCTTTTAAGTCCGCCCATACCTATGTATGTAAAGTTGTGTAAGGCACTATATCACCTATAAATCAATATAATACTCACGCTCCCATTTCTGTGAGGTTTTTGAGCCCCTCACAGGCATTGAGTTGTTCACTCAAAACGGACCACAAACTTTTCTCGTTTTCTCCTTCCACACCAATTAGTTTACCTTTCATAAAAACCTGGTGCTCTTGCATAAATTCTAATTCAACTTGTTTTTGAGTATTTGAAATGCGGCCCTCATATTTCCTTTCCATTATTTTATCCTATTAATAAAAGATAATAACTATCACTTCTACACTTTAGAACATGCTACACTCCAATTAATTAAGTATTACAAATTGCCAACTAAAATTTCTGACGCTGCCAACACAGCGACTACAAAGCTACTAATTTACGTTTAGTAGAATATTAAAATCATTCTCGTTTTTGTGTTCATCGGCATCAATCGCTGGGATGGGATGCACCGTATTAAACTGATGTTTTTCTGTTGGCAATGCGTATACAGTTGTGTCAATAATTTTAAGGCACGTTATAATACCATACTGTGCCCCATATAATTAAATTATATGCTGTGCCCTAAATAATTTGATAAACTGGTGCATCTAAGTTTTGTATAAACTATCATTAAGAAACACGTATTCTTCGAAATGTCTTATGAGATAGATAATAAACTTGTTAAGGTCGAACCAGAAGAGGAGGAAGGAATAAAATCACTTGTAACCCAACATCTTTTAGTAAATAGTGATCTAATACAAGGTAAAATTAATTACCGTTAAAGTAGTACAAAATTTAACACTATTTTTACAGACATTGTGAATATGAAGAAAGAAGTCGTCTCTTCTCCAGTAAAAGTTGTTAGCTCAAGTGCAGCGTATCATACAAATGAAAACAGTGTCAAACACATCACAAACATACAGCATTCTTCAAGTTATGAATTCAAATGCGGCCAATGTAATTATGGAACACATCACAAATATCATTTAAAAATTCATCTTAAAAAATGCTCTTCAAGTAATGAATTCAAATGTGACCTATGTGATTATACAACACACCGCAAAAGTTATTTAATAGTTCATCTAAAAAGCACTCTTCAAGTTGTGAATTCCACTGTGATCAATGTAATTATGCAACACATCAAAAAGGTAATTTTAAAATTCATCTTAAAAAACACTCTTCAACATATGAATTCAAATGTGACCAATGTGATTATGGAACAAATCACAAACGTGATTTTAAAACTCATCTTAAAAAACACTCCTCAAGTTACGAATTCAAATGTGACCAATGTGATTATGCAACATATCGAAAAGGTAATTTTAACTGTCATCTTAAAACACACTCTTCAAATTATGAATTCAAATGCGGCCAATGCAATTATGGAACACATCACAAATATCGTTTAAAAATTCATCTTAAAAAACACTCTTCAAGGTATGAATTCAATTGCATTCAATGTAATTATGGAACAAATCACAAATATCTTTTAAAAATTCATCTTAAAAAACACTCTTCAACGTATGAATTCAAATGTGACCAATGTGATTATGGAACAAATCGCAAAAGTGGTTTTAAAACTCATCTTAAAAAACACTCCTCAAGTTATGAATTCAAATGTGACCATTGTGATTATGCAACATATCGAAAAGATAGTTTTAACATTCATCTTAAAAAACACTCTTCAATGTGAATTAATGTGATTATGGAACAAATCGCAAAGGTGATTTTAAAACTCATCTTAAAAACACTCTTCAAGTTATGAATTCAAATGCGAATGTAATTATGGAACACATCACAAATATCATTTAAAAATGCATCTTAAAAAATGCTCTTCAAGTAATGACTTCAAATGTGATTTATGTGATTATGCAACACACAAGTTATTTAATAGTTCATCATAAAAGCATTCTTCAAGTTGTGAATTCAACTGTGATCAATGTAATTATGCAACACATCAAAAGGTAGTTTTAAAATTCATCTTAAAAAACACTCTTCAACGTATGAATTCAAATGTGACCAATGTGATTATGCATCACATCAAAAAGGTAATTTTAAAATTCATCTTAAAAAACACTCTTCAACGTATGAATTGAAATGTGACCAATGTGATTATGCAACACATCAAAAAGGTAATTTTAAAATTCATCTTAAAAAACACTCTTCAACGTATGAATTTCAATGCGACCAATGTGATTATGGAACAAATCGCAAAGGTGATTTTAAAAATCATCTTAAAATACACTCCTCAAGTTATGAATTCAAATGTGACCAATGTGATTATGCAACACACCGCAAAAATAATTTAAACAATCATCTTAAAAACACTGCAAGTTATAAATACAAATGCCATTAATGTGATTATACCGACAATAGATTGTAAAACAATTCAACATTTCATCTTAAAAACATTGTTTAACACGTAAACCACGGGCTGATTTTGAAGAGTATTACATTGTAACGGTTCTTATCCCCAGCGTCAAGAAGATGACCTTTAGTTAAAAGCGGTTCTTGTCTCCGGTGTCAAAGCATGTTGAATTGGTACCATGTACTGTTGAGTTACTGAAGGTGTTAAGGAAATTGCTGACAGAATACTATTATTTATGGTCATAGATATCTCTTTCCACAGGCGTACTTGATTCGGACGACAAGAACCGTTTTTACGTTATAATAAAAATGGAAACTTTATTTGAATATATTTACTGTTTTTATTTCGATAATGTTATTCATTTTTATATAAAACTAAAATTTTAAAATGTAAAGTATATACCAAATAATGCTGTGTAATAAAATAAACTATTTTTCTCATATTCACAACAGTAACTAATCACTCGCCTTGCTTTTTTGTCAGCTTCCTTACTGCACATACTTTTACGTAGAGTTGAATAACAACCAAAGCACATTCTTTGTTTTTTTCTTCCAGGCCCTTCTGGTCTTATAAATATGTGTATACGTTTTGGGGTAGTGTTTGTAGATATTTCGATCGGTTCTTCTGCAATAAGAGATCTGGCTAAAACTTTACGGAATTCAGTAATTGAATATTTAGTGGTTGCTAAGGCGTTGTAAACAATCAAGCGTTTACAACAAGTTCCAAACATGAACTCAAAAATTACTTTTCTGTACCATTTATTCGATTCTCTCAACACTTTGTAATAGGATGATATTTGGTCATTAAATCTACGCCTTTTTGCTAAATTATAATCCAAAATGCACTTTGGTTTCTTAACATCTTCTCCTTTTTATTTCTCTTCCGTTTCTTTTCGAGTATCATCATTGGTCGGATCTGTTGTTAACATTAAAAGGGTCGTTTATCCACCCATTTTACAATTTTTGTTATTACTCTGAGCACCTAGTACTTCACCTTTCTTCATTTTCTTTTTGAACATATGTGGAATACCCTTTCTATCCGATCAAGTGTACCACAGTAAATAATTTTCTGTTTATAAAGATCGGCCAAATTAATACTAGAATAGTAATTATCTGCATATAAATGCCTTCCTTCCATTTCCCTACACATCTCAGTAATTTCTTTACCACCGACTCTCGTGTCCAGCATCCGTATTTCCCGTCCACAGTACACTCTGGCTTACGTATAACCATTAACTGTACAAAGTTTGTATACCTTAATACCGTATTTGTGTGTTTTCAAAGGCAGGTACTGGCGAAATAAAAGCTTTCCCCTAAAAGGAATCATGGTCTCGTCTATAACTAGATCCCTTCCGGGATTAACTACTTTTTGAAAATTACATATTAACATATCTTGTCCTCGTTGTATTTTATGAAGTTGGCTGTCACTTTGTTCTTCATTGTTTGAAAAATGAATAAACCGTAATAGAAGTAAAAAACGGTCCCTTGGCATGATGCTAACAATAAATTCATTTCTAAACATACTGTCTTTGGACCAGTATAGATCTAATGATGGAAGAGGCACCATTTCCATGGTTAAAATAATGGCAAACATTCTTTTTAATTCTACTGAATTAGTATCGGTCCAGTTCTTTACGTGTGATAATCTAGTATCATTGTCCTCTCGTATTTTCTGAGCTGCATATCTGTTACTTTTTCGACTATCACCTGTATTACCTCGTCATTTATACATAACCTATATATTTGCAATGGGTTATCAACTACACCTTCAAAGTTTATAACATCATTCTTACGGAAATCAACAAACTGATGATAAGATTGTGTCCCATTGATCAACTATTTGCTGAGTATTATTATTTTGAGGTTCATCAAGTTGTTCTTCGATTAGCTGAGCTTCTATTTCTTCTTCATCTGATATATCACTGTTGCTTCTTGAGACAGGTTCATAATCTTTATCAAACTGTGAACCATCACTGCTGTATGGATCAGTTATATCACTATTATTATCTTCTCCACTTTCAGATAAATAATCCTGAGCTAG
>JARFJB010001706.1:0-12461 GCA_036346205.1 Vesta saturnalis
CTCGTCACTATAATTAATGTCTTCTTCAGTACTAATGGATTTATTTGTTTAACGCAGGTATTAGGGATTTTATAATTTATTTGTAACGTTTGAAATGACCTTATTACTTTATCTCTAATGATCCAGAATAATTCTTTAACTACCCCCTTTGATTATCGTTTAACTTTTCAAATTGACTTCGTACGCTTTTAGTAAAATGATTAAATAACTTACTAACTGTTCGCCTATTTCTTTTCTAATTTTTTTTTTTGGGTACTTCCTTTTTATAGCCCGTTTGACTGCTTAATAATTTGTTCTTTTATGCTTATAATGTCTTGCAAATATTGATCCCAAGTGATTGACATAAAAATTTTCTTAACTTCTAGCCTAACAATTATTATCTTAAATTAAACACTGTCACTTACTCATGTTCCTTGCGTTGTTTATGACCGCACTTGTTGATCGTCTGTTGCGTCGTCAGGGTTGATTCAAAGTTGCGAATGCACTCTTTCTTCTAAACTGCATCTAACCTGGCATTGCTTCTTGCGGCTTCTTCCCGTATTGTCCCAGCTATAACTTTCTTGCATTTTGTCCATACCTCCATAAAATTATTAAAAGAACCAGTACTGTGGATACCACCGCTGTTACCTGCTTGTGCGATGATCACTCTTCTTTTGTGGCGGACTGTCCCATAACTTTTGGTATTATTCATTAGTCTTGTAATCTTCGGATCTCGGTGTATTCTGCTTGCAGGGTCGCCATGTAGATTTAACCCATTGGTGTTTGTTAAGGTTAGATGGTATTAATATTTATTCTCCATGTTTTAGAAATTATTTTTATCTACACATTAACAATGATGTACTTAACGACAAGAGTGTATGTTTACAATCTGTTTATAATCTGTTTATATTCTGTTCTAGTTTTACATAGTTACTTCTATTTATAATAGTGAAAAGTGTGTTGATAAGAATGCATGACTACAATTCCTTTGGTACAGTGGTCTATTTACATTGAAATAATTGTTATTGCATATTTGCATACTAAGTAATTTAACTAGTTTAACTTTTTGATGTGTTTTACTTATTCCATCGAAATGGAATGAAATTGAATGTTTCGTAATTGCATCACAAGAGGTTCTTTAGTGATTCAGTGTTTAATGTTTATTACGTTTATCACTTTATGACCATGTTGTGAAATTTCGTGTTTTATGTCTTCTACGTCAATTGAATGATGTAAATAATTAACTACAACTCTATATGATCTTTCCTCTTTGGGCTGGTATGTGTGGTGGATTATATTGTTTTCCTTCATATATTTAGCTATTTTTCTAAATGTATCTGAACTTTGACAGGTTAATTTTACTGTATTGTTGGCCATACTCCGGGTAAAATATTGTTCTGTTTCAACTACGTCATTTAATTTCAAGATCATTTGTGGTAGACTTACTACACCATACACGTATATGGGAGGGGGTTCAGGTATATTTTTATTTGTAACATTTTTGTTCGTGTTATCTGTCTGGCTATCAAGTACTTCGAATGCGTTATTTAGTGGTAACTCCTTGTAATCATCATTTTTGTTAATCCTACTCTTCTTTCTTTTAGTTCATTTTACTACTTGCCAATGATTATCTTGGGTAGTATGAGTGTTGTCTTCTTCCTCGCTAGTTGAAGTAATGCATGTGTATTCTGATGTATTTCTTTGATTATTTGCGTGAAACGATAACTTCTGTCGTGCCAAAAATTGCTCTTGATTGGTAGGAAGACTGTACTGACTCGTAGATTGTGGGGGATACATTTGTTGGCTAAATGTTTGAGAAGGGTAAATTTGTGATGGCATAGTTGGGTTTAACATTGTTTGACCATGAATATTAAAAAGTGGTTGTGAAACATAGGGTGGACCCTGTATATTATTTTGTGACATTAAATTTTTACTAAAAGGTCCCATACCTGGTCCATTTCCTGATGACAACATTTTATTTATTTCACTTAAGCTGTTACTACCGGTTAGATAACCGGGTTCACGTTTATCAGCATTATTATTGATTGACGATTTTATTTTATTTTATTTTTATTGAAATTGTTAGTAGAATAAGTTTATTACTGCCCATGCGGGGCGAGTGGTTACCGTGCTATCACTTATTTTCCGTATTGTAGGACACACGTCTTTGCGATCCGAAAATCAAATCAAATCACCCTGTCGACCGCTGATGATTATATCTTAGCTATTGAAACGTGTTCGATGTATTTTTAATATTTGAGTGGCACGTGAGTGTATTTTCTTTGTAACTAGTATTACCACGGTTCTAGTGTTTTTTGAAAATAATTTCCTTTATGACGCACAACACCATGTGAAGCTTTCATTTAAAATGTTTTCTAACAAATGTAGGTTCAGAACTGGGATTATTTTAGGCTATGGACTGTGGCATATTAATCTAAGGAGATTTGTCCTGGTCCTCATCTTAACTTCGTAAAAACTGTCTAATAATTTCGATTCAAGCTTGGTCGAGGACGAATGAGGATTATGTGTATTTTGTAGATAGCTTTTAGTTACACTAAAAGCATAAGTGTGTATGTTTGTGTATGTGAAACATGTCATCAGTATGAATTCATAAAATCACATTTTTCTATTCTAGCTACGCCAAATATGCAAGAATCTGGAAACTTCAAACCAATTTAAAGGTATGTAATGCGCTCTGTTCGTATTAGGAAGTATTTTAGTTGTACATTGTGATAGTACTTTGTTTAAAAAATGACTGATTTCCAGATTTTTCGGTGTCTCCATGGTGGAAAGTGTTTTACCTTTTGTTCTAGTTCAAAAAGTAGGTTGATCTTGACCAAACATCATTATCGCGAAACTGGTGTTCATGGGTTGTCATTATTTCAAAAAATACAATTTGACAATTTTCATCACAGACAACATTTTCAGTGTTTTTCAAGGTTATTAAGTGTTTTGGGTGATTATGTTCTATCATTGACTAAAAAATTTTAAGACACGCAAGTGTAATGTTAAATTGCGTTCCCAACATGCTGTCTTTTTCTAATGGAACCCCTGCTCTCCACCTCCTACAAGCTTCTGACTTGTAAGCTAACGACATCGTTGCAAATTTTCTGAACTGATTACTCGACTGCACGAGTCATGACGAGACTGGTTGTCATTGTCGGGTCGGCGCCATCCGTCTACATACTCATAGATAAATAAAAACCTTACATACTATAAACGGTATTGTTTCCCTAGCTATTATTATTCTTTGAAATAATATTTTTATTTCCAATATATGAAACTCAATTGATACCAAATAAATAGCTACCTGTGTATCCAATGATTATTTATAAATGTACAATATAAAGCAAAAATAAAAATTGCTAACAGTCAAATCGTACCACGAATTTTTTTACGTAAAATATTTAAGGGGTAATTTTTAAAAACTATATCCAGGGCGTTATACAGTTTTGTCGCATTATACGTAAAACCACATTCGAACAATGTTGTACGATGTGCAGGTATGGTAAAATTATTTACATGTCTGATATTTTTAGAGTGAATTTCATTTCTACCAATTAATTTGCGGCCCAGATATGCAGGACTGTTCGTTATAACAATTCTATGTATAAAATTTAAGAAATGAAATTTCCACCTTGTTTTAAGGAGAGCCAATTTAATTCTTGCATGAAATCGCTAATATGGTCAAATTTACGTAGACCATACATATATCTACAACAAGTATTTTGTAGATGTTGGAGCCTGTTTCTGTTAATGTAATTTAGAAATGGGTAATAAACAGTTAAACAATATCCATAAATCGGAGAAATTAATACTTCACATAATTTTTTTCTAAACTTAAAATTATATTATTGACTTATTAGTAAATAATAATCGTAGTTTCATCTAGGCCATTTTGGTCACGTAACTTACATGATCACTAAAATTGTATTTACGATCTGAAACTAAACCTAAATTTTTAATTTTCTCCGCCGTTCACCGTTTTTTAAATTAAATTAGGAGAAATAATTATAAAAAATATAGAAATAATGAATAAATATATAGTAAACGACCTTAACGAATCGATTCTGCAAGCTGCCGAAATATCAATTCCTAGAAAAAGCCACAAAGTAAACCGAATACCTGTACCTTGGTGGAACCCAAAAATCGGTGAAGCTATTAAGGCCAGAAAAGTCGCTCTGAAGAAGTTTTCAAAAAACCCCACTACAGAAAACCTTATCAATTTTAAAACTCAGAGCAATAGCACGACGAGAGATTAAAACCTCACAAAGGTTCTCATGGCGAAGTTACGTCAGCTCATTACAAACAACAACGCCTACTACAGAGTTGTGGACTAAAATCCGTGCCATCTCCGGGAAACGTTACAATAAAAGCCTCCCAAAAGTGAAAATTAGAGACAATCTATTTACCGAACCCACAGCAGTAGCCGAGCAACTAGCTAATCATTACCAACAGGTTAGCAGTACAAGTAACTACAGTGTAGATTTTAAATTTAAAATGACGACACAGCAGCCACCCTTAGATCTTACTGAAATAACCTATCAAAGCTACAACGAGCCATTTACTATGGAAGAACTCCGTATAGCTCTACACGAAGCTAAGGAAGGTGCGACTGGAATCGATGATATCCCAAACGGAATGCTGAAAAACCTACCATACTCATGTTTGCTGGATTTACTTTATACTTTCAACAAAATTTGGAACGAAGGCAAGTATCCAGAATTGTGGCAGACTGCAATGGTAGTACCTGTCTTAAAAACTAGTAAGGATCCGTTAGAACCGGACAGCTACCGTTCGATCTCTTTATGTTACTGTATGGAAAAACTCTTAGAAAAGATTATCAATAAAAGACTGGTCAATTTAATAGAAGAAAATAACTGGACAAATCATTATCAGGCGGGATTTCGGAAAAATTATAGCACAAATGATAAATTGGTGCAATTGTCAACGCCATCTATGAAAGCTTCGGAAGAAGAGAATACCTAACAGCTGTATTTGTCGACATAGAGAAGGCTTATGATACAGTTTGGAGATATTCCGTATTGGAAAAGCTACATAAATGGGGGGTAAAGGGAAAATTAGCCTATACCATAAAGTCATTTCTGTATGATAGACGTTTTAAAGTGCGGGTAGGGAAAGCAGTGTCCGACGAACATATTTTAGAAAATTGAATACCTCAAGGCTCTCCACTTAGTGTAACTTTGTTTGCTATTGCGGTAAATGATATCACAACTACACTAAAACCAACAATTGGCCGCTCTATATATGTTGACGATATCACGATTTATAGGTCCGGGAAAAGAGGAGCTGCAATTAACAACGAGCTACAGAAAGCAATTAACACCATAGTGGAACAGGCACAAAAAGTAGGATTCGGTTTCTCACTCAAAGACAGTGTCTATGCATTTCTGCAAGCTAAGAACACCGCATTACGAGCCTAAACTTTACCTTGAAATAAACGAATCAGAGTTGTGTCTCAAACAAAATTTCTTGGCATAATTCTTAACCCTGCCCTCTCGTGGAGAAACCACATAGAATATATATACACAGTATCCAAACAAGTCTTGAATATAATAATAACACAAAGTGGGTGCAAACCGGAAATTCTATTACGGATTTATAAAACAATGATTCTTTCAAAGAGATTATGGATGCAATGCATACGGATCTGCATGCATATCTCTCTTGAAGAAACTAGAACAATCCAAAATGTCTCACTAAGATACTGCATGGGGCTTTCCCACAATCTCTTCATATAGTTTATGCACTGAAGCTCGTGTTCTACCCTTAAAGTTCAGGCGCATGTGGCTGTTACAAAAATATGTTTGCAAAATCAGCATGAAGTCAACACATTTTAATTACGAGATCATCACTAAGAATGAAAATACGTGCAGGACATTAAATACGCTCAATATGTACAATTAACAAAACAAAGGATCACATTACAGATCCCATCACAAGAAGCGACCCAAAAAGGAGTTATTAGAGATAAAATATTAGACCAATGGCAAAATACTTGGAATCAACAAAATAGGGCCCTTAAAGAACATCTACCTTCGATCAAAAACGCAAAAATACCCAGCATTCCCAAGAAGGAACAGTATAGTCATTACAAGACTTCGCATAGGTCATACAAAGTTGACCCACGAACACATACTTACAGGATCACCCGAGGAATATGCCAAACATGCAACGTACAATTAACGATCCGACATCTCTTCACTGATTGTCAAGCAGCAAGCACAACGAGAAATCTGTGATATAAGAGGTCCATTTCCTAAAATTCTAGAAGTAAATGAAAGAAAATGAAAAGGTGCTTGAATTTTTTTATCAGAATTACACGGAAGAATTTAACCAACAAATATGCACATATTCAGAATACGTTTTGGAACAAGTAAATAATTCATAATAGGCTAAACGCAAAATAACCTTAGAAGTTGATGCCTAATAAATAATTAAAAAAAAACACAACCTCTAAAAAATAAAGTTAATCTAATTAAAATTATTGTAATTCAATTATAAGAAACCAAACTATTAGTTAATATAATTTCCCCTAATAAATTTAAAGAAGGAGGAGCTGCTATGTTAGAAGAACATAATAAAAATCATCATAATCTTATTCTAGGTATAATATTAATTAAACCTTTCTTTAAAAACAATCTACGACTAGATAAACGTTCATATGAACAATTAGCTAAACAAAATAATCCTGATGAATATAAACCATGAGAAATTATTATTACAATTGAACCATATAAACCTCATATATTTATTGTTATTAAACCTCCTAATACTAATCTCATATGTGAAACTGATGAATATGCCATTAAAGACTTAACATCCATTTGACGTAAACAAATTAAAGAAATAATAAAACCCCCTATTAAACCAATAATTATAATAATAAAATTAAATTTTAAACCTATAATTATATAAATTTTTATGAAACGAATTAATCCATATCCCCCTAACTTTAACATTACGCCAGCCAAAATTATTGACCCAGAAATTGGAGCCTCTACATGAGCCTTGGGTAACCATAAATGAACAGAAATAATTTTTTAAAAAACATAAAGGAATCATAAAAACTATTAAAAAAATAAATTTTATCCTAAAATATTAAAAGAAAATAATCATTGCCATAAGAACGAACTATTAAATATTATACCAATATTTAAAAAAAAAATGCAAAGAAACTCATTCTATCCATTAAATAAAATTTTAATTTGTTCATTTTTAACAATTATTTTAATATTAATATGAATTGGAGCTAAACCAGTTGAAGATCCTTTCATTTTAACAGGCAAATTTAACTACGTTATATTTCTTATTTTTTCCTCTTATACTTTTAATATCAAAATTATGAGATAAAATTATATTCAATTAAGTTAATGATCTTGTTTAAGTATATATTTTGAAAATATAATAAAGAGTTAATTTACTTTATTAACTAAATAATTTGAACAAAAATAAACAACTTCAATCCTAAATAAAACATTAAAAATTTTAAAGAAATAGGTAAAAATCTTTTTCAAGCTAAGTATATAAGCTTGTCATATCGAAAATGAGGTAAAGTCCCCCGAGTTCAAATAAATATAAAAGAAATAAATAAAACAAACAAACAAAAAATAATTAAAAAATAATCTACCAAAAAAAATAAAAACAAATGTTTTTTTTTTTTTTTTATTATTTTGTAAATGGCGCCAACTGCAATGGTTTTGTGGCCATTTCAACAAACATATACGCTTTACATTCCGTTTCTATATATAACTATAAAGATTTGTTTCTTTTAGGTATAGCAAAATTCGCTCAACTGATCTTTTATTTTCCTTCAGAATACTTTGCATAGTGTTTTCTATCCCTAGCTTTATTCTAATTTGTGTATATATCGGACATTCGATAAATATATGTTCCAGAGTCATATAGACATTGCATGGAATACACATATTTCTTTCCATCTTGCCTAATAAGTAGTTGTGGGTCATGTTGGTGTGTCCTATACGAATTCGGGTTAGCACAACGTGATCTTTCCTTGTTAGTTGCCATTTAAGTTTCCAGGGACCTGTATATTTTTTGCTTTTGTTTAAATATGTATTGGGCTGATTCCATAATGAGTTCCACTTCTCAAAACATTTATATCTCAGGTGGTCTTTAAAATCATTTGGATGGACTGCAACATCATCTGCTTCCATGTCTGTGGCTTTTTTTGCCGCATTATCTACGGTTTCGTTTTCAAATATACCAATATGTCCTGGTATCCACATAATTATTATGTTTTTAGATATGTTTCTTAGATGGTGCAATTGACTCTTGATCATGTTTACTAAGGGGTCTTTAGTTGGGGTTATGTTACTTATTGCTTGCGTACAACTTAGCGAACCAGTACATATCATAAAATCGTTACTGTCATAATACTGACAAACTAGAAGCGACTGCCAAAGTGCATATAGTTCAGCACTATACACACTAACAATCTTACTCAATGACCAATTGTAACATACGCCATTTACGTAAATCGCGCTTCCTACGCCGTTTTCGGTTTTCGATCCGTCAGTAAAGATTTTTTCATTGAGGGTAAATGGTGTGTTATAGTCATACTTTTTATTTGTATTAAAGTTTAGTTCTTCCTCATTTTGCTGTTTGGTTTTTTTAAAAACTTCCGTGTAGTTTTCTGAGCTACTGTTGTTTTCAAATTGTTGCGTTAGCGCTTCAACAATATCTTCATCTTTTGTAACTTTTCTCCCTTCTACTATTAAAAGTAAGGACAAGCTTTCGTTTTGTTTGCCAATTATTGATTTAGCTTTTTTCCACACTTCCCTGCTATTCGTTTGAACATTGATAGTGGTCACGTATTCTTGCCAACAATTTCTTTTTGCAATAAGTATCTCTCTGCGTACTTTAGCACGTGCTTTTTTAAAATTAATCATATTATCAGTAGATGGTTTCTTTTAAATATGGTAAACAATTTTCTTTTCTGTTTGATTAGATTTTTAATTTCCTGTGACCACCAAGGTACAGAAATAGATTTTCTTTTGTGCCTGATTGCGGAATTGTTTCTGTTGCAGCGTTTAAAACAGTTTGAGTGAAGAAAGTTACTTGCTCTTCTATTTCCAATGATTCATTGTTTTGATCTGAGTTTAATATTGTTTTGTATTTTTCCCAGTCTACTCTTTTATCAACCATTTTTCGGTAACGCTCTCTCATTTATTTCATGTTGAGTTGAAATGAATATTGAGAATGGTCACTACTATAGTAATCGTTGTGTGCTAGCCATGTCATTTTTAATGCTATGGTTGATGAGGCGAATGTGAGGTCTATTGCCGAGAAATTACGAGACTTTGCATTAAGATGTGTGGCACAACCGGTATTAAGTAGCACTAGGTCATTATTTTCCATGAGTTGTTCTATTAAGCGACCTCGAGCGTCTGTATGTAGACCAGACCTTAGAGTGAGAGTTAAAGTCTCCTACAACGAGAAAAGGCGGCGTCAGTTGTGCAATTATGCTCTCAAGATCTTTCAATGTCCAGTTAAAGGATGGTAAGTATATATTACATATTACTATATTAATTGGATATTCAATCTTAATTGCAACAGCTTGTATTTGTGTATTTAGTTTACAGACCTTATGTGGTATGTTGTTTTTATGTAAATAACTATCCACTAGCCCTTTCGTTGTTAACGAAATTTTTATTGTAAGAATGGTATCCTTAGATGAAATTTTCATTTCCTTTAAGATGAGTTTCTTGTAAACACAAGCAGAAGGGTTGGTATTCGCATATAATCATTTTTAATTGACAATAATGATGTTTTAACCCATTGCAATTCCATTGCAGAATGTTTTCTTTGTGATCGAATGTTTTGATTTAGAGTATTTTAATATGTCGAGCACCAATATTTCAAATAAATAAACACAAAATAAACTAATAAATAGATAACATGTAAATAGAATCTTACAGGTAAATAAATAATATAAAAATATCACAGCTAATAGAAGTACTAATAAATAAATAAGATGTAAATAGAATCTTAAGTAAAATAAATAATATAAATGTATCACAGATAATAAAATTATCACAGTTTTGTCTTAAATTTAAATTATTAGACTTGTTATCACAGTTGAATTTAATAAGAATGACTCAGCTAGTCTTTTTTTGGTCCTCTTGGCTTTCCTTTTGGCCAGCCTTTGGTTTTACGTTTTTCTTCTAATAGTATTTATATCAACAGATGTGCTTGAATCAGAATTTCCTTCAAAACCAGGGTTTGCTTCTGGTGTTGCTGACGTATCGAATTACGCGTACGAATTCTTTTATCAGTGTCTGATTGTTCACTATTACGTGCTGGTGTTACGCTTCTTCTTTTTGGTGTATCTTGTACAAAATTCTAATTCTACGTCTGATAATTCAGTGTTTGCATCATTCTTGGGTGATATATGTTTGTGGAGTGATTTATATTTTCTTTTTGTATGTGAGTAATGGATTTTACAGCAAAATGTACTTCATTTCTAATTAACGATTTTATTTCAGGAACCAATTCTGAGACGATCTCTTTTACATTAAAATTTGTTGGTGATGAAAGTGATTTTGTGAAGTAATTGATGCATATGTGGCCGAAGGTGTATTTGAAGTCAAAACCTCTCGCCTGGCTTCTTGGTAAGTTATTCTTTGTCTACTTTTAATTTTGTATAGCAATTTCATTTTATATATAGGACAGTTTTCGACCTACTAAGATGTGGTCCTCCACAATTAACACATATTGGAACTGGACAGGGTTCATTGCCATGTTCTGGGTAACCGCAGTGACATATTTTGTCTTTTGTACACGTTGCTGAGCTGTGTCCGTATTTTGGCATTGAAAGCATCGTAATTATAGTATGGTCTCACTGGTAAATTGTGGTATGCAGCTTTTACTACCGTGGGTAATGATACTCTGTTAAAGGTGAGTAATACTGAACCAGATTTTAATAATTCACCTCCTTTCCTAATCGTCATAAATTTAGCATCAATTATCATGTTTTCTTTGATTTCTGATTCAGTTGCGTTTTTAAATCGTGACATTACGACACCTTTGGAGAAATTTAAAGTGTTGTGAGGTGTTACCTCGACAGCTGTGTCATTAAATGTTTTAAGTTTAAAAGTTTTGTGCTTGGACTCTGGTTTTAACTTCAATTAAAAGACCTTGTTTTATTTTGCTTATATTTACCATTCCAATTAAATAATCTATTCCTTTGTATAACAAAGGGACTTATTCTTTAAATGTTCCAACTTCCGTTGGTTTTACTACCAAAATTTTGGATAGTATACAAAACTATTTCCTCTATCTGGATTACCAGTTGTTCTACCTCCTTTAGCTTTAGAGGTAAAGGTTTGCTTAGCTTGAGCAGTCACAACGACGTTAGTTCCTGATTCGTTATCCATGTTCACACCAGAGTCGTCATTAATTCCAGAAGTTTACTTGCTCCATGGCCTGGTTTCCTACCATGGACGCCGAGCAATTGATAACGGTCGGGTGCCTTTCGCTCCCGACCGGTACTACAATCCGAACCCCTGCACTGTAATTTGAAGGGCTAAGTATTTCCATAATCCATGAACATAGCTTTGTCGTCATCGGTGCATTTTATCGCTACCTGCCAGCGGGCCAAATTTTTTTATTTTAAATATTTTTAAACAGAGAACAAGGGACAGGAAGAAAGAAAAACAAACAAGACTAAGATTTAAAACTAACTACAGTAAGAGAACACGAGTAGACGAATAAATAAAATTCATGAATATTCAGCCATAAAAAGCATAGCAAATCCCCCTCTTCCATATTCATTCCAGATTTCAATTAAAAAACTATACATTATGCTACCTTTGCACAGTTAAAATACTGCGGCTATTTAATTATCACTGAGCAGATTACACCTTAAATTATTCTCAAAAGGACATGTTTTTAATAAACAGGCAGAAAATTAATTTGCCGAATTCCTTTTTATAATCTAAAAAATCTTTTATCTTTAAAAACAAATTTACTAATTTAATCATAATAACTAATAATAAAAAATATAAAATTAATTTTTAATAAACAAATTAAAATTAATATAAATTAATAATTAAATAATAAATAACTATTAAATTATTATCATGATTAACAATTAAAATTATACAAAATATAGATATATTTAAATTTTTTAAATTTTAAATAGAAGCTCATCCCATTAAATATTTAATATTAAAACTTAAAAATTAAAAATTAATTCTTAAATAAATAATAATAGAATTAAATTCTTTTCTTAAAAAAACTAGATATATTTAAAAACGAATAAAATTTCATTTCAAATTAATTATTTTAAAATATTATATCGCAAATAAATAAATGATTAATTAGTCGTTTTAAATTTGAGAAAATCATTTAAATAATTTCAACCCTGATACAATCCTAGTTTATATTTTAATTTTAATGAATTTAAAATTATTATAATAATTAATATTCAAATTTAAATT
>JARFJB010001707.1:0-12355 GCA_036346205.1 Vesta saturnalis
ACAGTTTATACAATTCTACATCATTTTAGTTTAAGGATCATTGGCGTACCGACCTTTAATAAGAGTAGAGGAAGCTAGTAAAGGTGTAATCATTTACATCGCTCTAACTTTTAAACGATTTATCCGATTTTAGTAAACTTAAACTTGTTTGAAAGAGGAAGGTTAGTACTGGTACACAATAGTTCCTAATGAAATTGTTAGAGAGCGAAATTTGTAATGCTAGTTTTTTTTTATTTTACCCCGAAATCTTAAATCCTACGGTGCAACTATGACATGAGAATCGGGAAGTGGATTAAATTTGCAATAAAGAAAATGAAAACCACATTTCGATATCTTCGTTAGTTTCAGAATTATTACCAAAAGAATAATTTTTGTAACACTAATTATTGAAAAAGTGCTTGTCATACTTTGGTATTTGGGTAAGTAATAATAATATTGTACTTTGTCCTATTCATTGCCTCCCTTTACACTTTATCTCGGTTAGGTCTACTCTAAATTATGTAAAATATCAAATTGGGAACATGTTTAAAGGCGAACGGACCATAAAAAATAATAAAACAATAATGGAAAACTTTTAGGAAAACAATCAAAAGATAATTACGATGGAAAATTTTTTAAGAGATCAATTTAAAGCCTTTATTAAGTGTTCAAAATGACTTCCGTTTTGCAATTTATTCTTGTTCTCGAACTAGGAATGGTTTTTACAATTTCTGCTCGTGAAATCGAATTTATAGAATTTTCAATTAGGCCAATCATGTTTCCTCGTGTGGTTGACTGTAAACAATGCCTTTTATTCGTCTCCACAAACAAAATTCTAACACAGTTAAATCTGGTGATCTAGGTGGTCACATAAACAAACTTCCAATCCAGCGGTTTGGGTACTTAATATTTCAAAAATCTCGTACCCTTTGCGAAAAGTGCGCAGTGCATCCATCATGTTGGTACCACATGAATGTTGGTACGTGAAGAGGGGTATCCTCTGGAGGGATAAGAAAGTCAATTTCTACCAAGTGCGGAAAAGATTTACAATTTAGATGGCCACTGAAAATAACCGGTGAGGTAATTCTATGTCCTAAAACTCAGCACCACAAATTTACACTCCACTCGTTTTGGTGATACACTTCGCGCAACCAAGAGGATTTGTTTGTGACCAATAGTGCATATTATCATAACTTAACATAACATGCCAGTCACACCATTCCCATGCGGGGTAGGCAACGCAATCCCTACCTCTTGCAATTTTTTCATTTACAATATTTCTCCATGCTTTCCTATCCTTGCATACCTCCCAAGCTTTCGCAAGATTCATGGATTGCTTCTGACACGCTCTTTTATTTTTAAAACTCCTTATTTTCCTTTCTTTTGTCATACACACTACTGCATTCAGCCAAGTTTTACACGGTCTACCAGACGCGTCCTTACCTCTAACTTCACCCACATACATGTTTTATTACTCTTTTGTTGCTCGTTCCTTCGACGTGACCAAACCAACGTAGTGTACTACTTTTATACCAATCAATCGTCGTCTTTTCTTCGCCACACTCCTTCATTATACACTCATTCTTCACCTTGTCCCTTCTTGTTTTACCGCTTGCACTGATCAGGAATCTTATGCTCACGGCATTTATTCTGTTTTCGTGCTTTTCTTGACATACCCATGTCTCACTACCCGTACGCGGTACAAACACGCCATTACAGATTGCTCCTTTCGCAGCTGCAATCATGCTTTCCTTTTCATTATCGTCCATATACTTCCAGCCACTTTCCTTCCAGCATTGACACCTCGTCCAATCTCGCCATCCATTGTACCATCTACAGTGAACATTCTACCCAGATATATCAACTCGTCCACTTGTTCCACAATTTTATCATGCAAGTAAATACCCTACTCCTTTGTTTCTTAATCTGTGTATCCCATACCACCGCTTTTTCTTAGTCTATTTTGTGCAGCATTCATTGCCATATACCCTTCTTTTTTCGTACCTACTGCCTTTTTACCGATTCATTCTACTAAGCACATTTTTTCTGTGTGCCTATAGTCGCTTTTCCACATACCCGCACTACACAATTGACAACAGTCTTTCAAGCTTACCGACGCACTTTCAACGTCATTGTCTTTTATTTGTTCGTTCCACACTGCTTCATTCACATTCATCTCTCTACTAACAGAATCTGCATATTTCATTCTCGCACCGTTATCTACTAGCTTGTCTACCCTAATCTTAGACGTTCGCACTACGTTTACTTTCCTTCTCTAGATCCATTTTTGCCCTAGACACACTCTTGATATAACCAAGCAATGGCCCGATCCACACTCTGATTCGCATATTACTTTTGTATTTCTCAGCAGGCTTCTAGGTCGTTCATCATACACTATTAAGTCAGTCATGCTACTGGATTCACCTCTTTGCCATGTATACATATCCACATTTTTATGCTTAAACCACGTATTAGATACAAACAAGTTTCTCTCCACACCAAACGTTCATCGTCCTCATTGACTCTTCGTTCTCTGAACTATCCTAGGACGCCATCACTATATCCTCCCTCTAAACCAATCCATCCATGCATTTCTCCCAATATCACCACTATTTCGTTTGTCTTACGTTCAGCACGTTCTCTACATCATTCCATAAGTTCCAGCACACTTGGTCACTATCTCCATTCACCGATACATAGCATGCAGTAAGAAAACAATTTTCGAAATTTCACTTTCATTCTAACCTACATTACCCGGGGGTACTAATTCGCACTATTTAACACATCTTTTTGCTCTTTCACTCACCGCATAAATTCAATTAGAAATTAGGTGTTCGTTTTTTGGAAAAACGCTCGGACACGTAAATTTTAATTTTTTGTAGCGATTTTTTTTATGCTAAGTTCATGTTTACAGGGTGGCCCAAAATCAATTTATGACTACCAACTTCATTTTGTCAAATGGAAACACTTATTTTTTATTTCATTTTTGGATTCTGCTTTAAATTTTAAGTAAGTTTTATGTACCATGTCATATACCTAAACTTAACAGTTATCGAGAAATACACATAAGAGGGGGTCATAAATTTGTTAAAAACTGAAGGAAATATTTTTCATGAAAATGCTGGAATACGTCAAATATTGTTTTTAGTTATCTATTTTTATCCATTCTTTGACGTAACACACGTAGAAGATAAATTTACTTTTTCATTTTTTTTATGGAACCCCAAGTATATTATGACGGTTTCGAGTTCTCTGAGAAACTCTGAACATATTTCATGTAACATACTCATATCTAAATTCAACAGTGTTCGAAAAAATTACATAAAATAGAAATAACGATAGAACTATTAATGTAGAAACATATTTTATGTAATATACCCATGTCAATATTCAACTGTTATTTAAACATTTGTTATTTATTAAGTTGTAAAGTTCTGTGGTTATTTCTATTTTATGTAATTTTTTCGAACACTGTTGAATTTAGATATGTGTATGTTACATGAAATATGTTCAGAGTTTCTCACAGAGAACTCTAAAACGTCATAATATACTTAGGGTTCCATAATACAATGAAAAAGTAAATTTATCTTCTACATGGGTCACCCTGTATACATGTGCGTTACGTCAAAAAATGGATAAAAATGTTACATAAAACTTGCTTAAAATTTAAAGCAGAATCCAAAAATGAAATAAAAAATTGGTGTTTCCATTTGAAAAAATGAAGTTGGTAGTCATAAATTGTTTTTGGGCCACCCTGTATACATGAACTTAGCATCAAAAAAATCCCTACAAAATATTAAAATCGACGTGTCCGAGCGTTTTTCCACAAAACAAACACCTAATTTTTGATTGAATTTATGCGGTATATATAGTGAGGGTTTTTTCGCTGAACATAGGAAAACATGTTAACACTATCAACCCTACGTTCAGTTTTAAAAAAACCAAGTCAATGCATTGCCACGGGTTACTTGTTACAAATATCGGGTTGGCAAGCAACCCAACTTACAGGTGTGTTATTTTTTATTTTGACAGAACTGTTACTTTATTTTTAGGTTAAGTATTGTTGCATTCATTTTTACAGTAAAGTAACAACTTTCGTGAGAAACTTTTAATGAAATCATTTTAACAGATACTCAAAGTGACCTTCTTGCTCCAATCAATATTCTAAACGATCGTAAAATCCTTGAGCAGTATTTCTTAAAGAAACAGACGGTACGTATTCTATTTTTTAGCTCCTCTTTATTCTCTGTTACTATATTATTGTAGACTTTGGATTTGAGATAACCCCAAAGAAAAGAGTTATTTGGTAATAAATCGTAGGACCTCGGTGGCCAAGCTATGGGTCCAAATCTTCCAATCCAGCGATCCTGGAAGGTTTCAGTAAGGAAACGTGTAATAGGACCTATGGAATGTGGTGGCGCGCCGGGCATTTTAAACCACGGGTTCTCAATATTTAAGGCTTCTAGTTGTAGGGTAATGTCTCTTTGTTGAAGTTACAAAATTTGGCAGCATTTAGGTTGCCATTAATAAAAAATGGACCAATGAGGGTACTGCCATCAATTCCAACCGGAATTCTATTGTATTGAGTGTGTGTTAAATTTTAAACATGTGGGTTTGTACGTGACCAATACCAAATACGGAAACAAGGATAACACGAAAGGGGTTAGAAGTGCTAGGTACAAACCGATAATTCTGTGAATTAACTGTGCCATCTAAACAAAATGATGTCTCATCTGTGAAAACTATTTTCGTTTAGTAAATTAAATACTGTTTCACAAAAATTTGTTCTTTTAATTTGGTCAAGAGGAAAAAGTTGTTGGTGATAGGAAAATTTAAAAGGTTTGTGTTTATACTTTTTATAAGTTTTAAGAACAGAGGATTTCGAAATACTAAACTCATTTACTATTATCCGTAAGGAGGTAATGGGATTTTCTTCCGCATAACATAATATCTCTAGACAGGGCAAGCTTTTATTCTTCTTTTATGTGACTGTATTACACAACCTTCATCATTAAATCTTTTGATTATGCTGTGAATAGTTCCGACAGATGGTATTGGTCTTTCGGGATAACTTACAGAAAACAAATCGCTCACTTGTCTTATACTCATATTGCTGTTGTACCAGCGTAGAATCTGAATATTTTCATATTTTAAATGCATGGTGCAAACCACTAGTGCAAATTAAACTTTGTAAAAAGAAATCAGTTTTGAAGTCTTTTCATGACATTAGTGACAATTGTTTAATCAAAGGTTGATTGATAATGTTGAAATTACTCTGGTAATGCATTGACTTGGTTTTTTTAAAACTGAACATAGGGTTAGTAGTGTTAATATGTTTTGCTAAGTTCAGTGAAAAAACCTCACTATATATATATATATATATATATATATATATATATATATATATATATATATATATATATATATTAAATATTTATTGAAAACTAAGTGCATATTTCGTATTTACCCCCCAATGACTGTAGTGAAATAAAAGAAATCATGAAAAGTTAAAGTTTTATTAAAACATAGCATTAATGAAACAAAAGAAAATAAATTAATAGTCTTTAATATTTATATAAATTTATTTCATACCAAGGTTAAAGGTAAGATAATTTCAAACTTTAGGCATACATTAGTGAATAAATTAAATAGTTATATATCATAAAAGATAGCTATTTATATGTAATTTTATTTTAAAAGTTGTAAAATTGTATGTAAGCAAATGATTAATTTCTAACATTTATTAAAATTTACAGAATATTCTGGTTAATGATAAGAGAGCTTTACCGATCTATTTGAAATTTTAGGTATACATGAATGAATCAATTACACAGTAAACGTAATATAAACGATAGGTTTAACTTAATTTTGAAGTTTATAATATTGTATGTATGCAAGCAATCTTTTAATGTTTATTGAAATTCACCTAAAATCCATATTTTTTGATGTTTCCATTGATCATACTAAAATGAAAGCAAGTCATAATAAAAAGTAAAGGTTTTATTAATACTGATAACATTAATGAAACAAAAGAAAAGAAATGAATCGCCTTTACTGTAATATTTACTTAATACTGTCGCTTAAGGTAAGATTATTTCAAATTTTAGGTATACTTTACTAAACAAATTAAAAAATGAGATAACGTAAAAGATAACCATTCAAATTTAATTTTATCTTAAAAGCTGTAACATTGTACGCATTCAAATTAAAAAAGTGGTACAAAAAAATAGGAAATCATTAGCTTCTAACATTTATTGAAACCTACCTAATAATTTGGTTAGTGATAAGATAGTCTTGCATAGCCTTTAATTGGTTAATTAAATGTTAAAAATAACATAAACGATGTGTATTTAAATTTAATTTTATTTTAAAGTCCTATGCATGCAAATTACAATTACCGGAAATTGAAAAGAATTTAAAAATTCGGTTCTTATGTTTACTACGATTTCAATAGTCAACAAGTTATAATACAATGTAAAGGTTTTATTAAAACTGGCAACACAGATAGGATAAACAAACGAAATTTATTGTTTCTGACATTTATTTAAATCTTCATATTTTACTTGATTATAAACGTGTTTTGTTGATCAACATCAAATTTTAGGCGTCCACAAATAAGCTAATTAGATAGTAATAGTAAAAACAGCGGTACGTACTAAAATATAATTTTTTTAATACTTTGAATCGTAAGAAAAGTTGTCACGTTTAATAAAATAACCCATTTATTTCCTCTCGTCTAAACTTTTGTCACAAAGTATGTAACGTACAAATTTTAAACATTTTTTCAAACGAAAGATATTATTTCCAGTAATGAATACTAACAGTCGTAAAAGGGGGCGTGAAATAAACAACTGGTTGACCTTGCAACGCATGTGGTTTTAAGTGTGTGGTGTGACAAGGTAAATGGTGCTACTGTGACAAACCTCTTATACTTTCCGATGAAAGCACCGTCTTCAGATCTACAGCGTCAACTAAAATCACGATTTTATAGATATACGTTCGTTGTAGCACACTCGCCAAATTATATATTTAAGTACATATAGTATGGTAGTACACCCGACGTCAATGAAAAAGGTCACTCCGGAGGCGATCTAACGTAGACATTTTGGACACCCATTAAATATTAGCAATAACCAAGATCGTATTGCAATAGTTAGGTATACCTCCTGGTATACGCAAAATGGAGTTACTGCAATATTAGTGTGAAGTTACTGCAATTTCCTTTTACCTTTACCTTTGGAAATTGGTCTTCAAAGGGTCTGGTGCCTTTAGGAAACCGAGGCGGCTTCAGGTCCATACAAACTATTCTTTATAATTTCTTCATGGTATATTCGTACAAAAATTCTATAAAAATTTGTACTGCATTTTCAAATGAGGCCCAATGTTTTAGTGCAACATCATCTTAAAATAATGACATTTCGTGGCACCCTAAGAATACTTTAACTTTTGCAATTAAACAAAATATTGTTAAAGCATTAAGTCTGAAATACACAAAAAGCGGGAATTCTCTTCGGAGTAAGTGATTTTTAGAGAAAGTTTTAATGACAAGTGTTAGTATAAATTAGATACTAAAAACCTTCCATATAGAATCTTTGTAACTAATGTATTGACTTGGATTCCAGCTACAAGTTTTGATTAAGGGTCGGAAAAAATAGTGGTCGGCAACTTAGGTGAAACCCCTGAAACATCAAGTGAACAAACAAATAGCAAGTAAAAAGTAAAATCCAAAATGTAATCTTCACTATCACCACAGATTTAAAATAGATTGCTGAAGATGAAATACTTCATTCCGGCAACATCTTCAGGAAGTTGAATTAAGACAATAAATTAGATTAAGTAAACCGCTGAAAACCATGTATAATTTTAAAATTTAAGCTCCATAATGACCTTTCACTGCTATCACAATGTAAAACATCTGGTTAAGGGTTCCGAAGTAAAACAGCGACAACTCCACTTGAAGCTTCGATGAAAAAAAGGGGAAAATGGGATGACTTAATTTTAGCTTACTGTTGGTATGTTTAGGTGTTTTGCTGTGTTACTCCTAGTCCCCGAACTAAATACCTATTAAGTATATTAAGATAACACAGCATTGCATTGGTTTAACATTACGTTTTACTTGTACAGTAACGATTACAGTGCTTAAATATTAATGAAAAGTTATTTCCTTGTTGGTTTTGTGATTTAACTAGTTTTTCGTTATGATACTTAAAATTAAAGTTTTTATTCGTTAAAAGGTTGTTCGGATTTGTCATTTTTAAGGGGGTTTAATGATATTCAATCTATTCAAAATCTATTTATTCGCAATTGACTTTTTCATACACGTTTCCTAACTATTATAGTAGCGGTACACTTTATTCGATTTCATATATTTATTTGACGTCATAATTAATTTTCAAAAACTTTTATCATTTACTACAGAAAATAACTGTAATTGTTGTTGACACTTAAATTTATAAAAAATTAATAAAAAACACGTGATATTAGATCTAAAGGTAGGTATCTTATATTTAGAAATAAAATCCATTTCTCAAATTTGGGAATTAATTAAGATTCTCAAGTAGCTCAAAACCAATTTTCCCGAAACATATATATATATATATATATATATATATATATATATATATATATATATATATATATATATATATATATATATATATATACACGAGCCTTCCATCTCAATTGGCCCACCAATATTTTTTCTTTTTAAATAAAATTATGCTAATTCACGGTAAATTTAATTTAAGTATTTGTTTTTTTATCATTTGTAACAACATTTTAAAATATGTAAAACATTTTATTGCAACTTTACTTTAAATCATTTTTTAATTGTTAAAAACATATTTTTATACAAAAAAAAAATAGTTATTTGCTTTTCTCGAATTTATTATTTTCTAAGAATCTTTGAATATCTGAAATAATCAAGTAGGGTTTGCCTTTGTCCAACAAAAGAAAGTTTGTTTTTTTTACTATTAGTAAAAATGACGCGTGGAAAGGTTGTTGATGAAAAAATTCGCTCAACCATTATCAATTTATTTAAAAAGGGAAAATTAAACGCGGAAATTGGCAATCAAGTTAATTTATCAAAGTTTACTGTCAGAAATATCATTCGAGTTTATAAAACAACGGGTACAATAGCTACAAAACCTCGGTGTGCGTCGAAATCCAAAATATCAGATGCTGATAGGTGGGCATTGAAGAAGATTATTAGAAAGAAGAGGCGTTCGAACTATGGTGAATTATCTGTTCTTTGGAGCGATGCTGTGGGGCGAAGTGTTTCAAGTCCACGTGCCATAGAGAAGCCCTTAAGTTAGGTTTTAAAACTTATAAGGTAATTTTATTGCAACTTTTTCCAAAAAAAAGAATTTTTGCAATTTTACTAATTTTCTTTAGGCGAAAGAAAAGCCACTCTCAACATTAAAACAAAAGAAAAACCGGCTTAAATGGGCTAAAAGTCACATTAATTGGACGAGTGATGAATGGAATAGTGTCCATTGAAGTGATGAGTCTCGTTTTGAAGTTTGTGTTGGGGACAATCGAAGCAGAGTTATTCGTCAGAAAAATGAAGCTTTCAATTCAGATTGTTTAAAAAAGAAAGTAAAATTTCCTGCTTCAGTTATGGTATGGGGTTCAATGTCTGCTAGAGGTGTTGGAAAACTTCACTTCATTGATGGAATTGTAAACACCAATAAATATTTAGAGATTTTAAGAAAATCGTTACTTCCAACAATGACAGATTTATTGCAGAATAATAATAATTTTGTGTCCCAACAAGACGGGGCGGCCTGCCATACATCAAGAAAATCTTTAAAATGGCTTTCTGTTCATAATGTCCCACTTTTGGAGTGGGTGGCAAACAGTCCCGACTTGTCACCAATAGAAACCCTTTGGCACACAATGAAAAAACGATTACAATACCGTTAGAAACATAGTCGAATTAAAACACAATACTTCAAAATATTTGGGATACTTTCACTCAAGCTGAGTGTCAAAACTTAATTAAGTACGATGCCCAAAAGAATTCAATGCCGTAATTAAAAATAAAGGCGACGTCACACAGTGTGTAAAGGTTTTCGATTTTTATGTTTTCCTTGTTGTGTGTACAATTAAATATAAAAGTTGAAATGTTGCAATAAAACGTTTGTAAATTGTTTAAGAATGTTCGTTACAAATGATGAATAAAATAAATACTTAAATTTAATTTACCGTGAATTGGCATAATTGTTTAAAAGAAAATTATTGGTTTGCCAATTGAGATGGCGTGTGCGTGTGGTGTGGTGTGCGTGTGTGTGTGTGTGTGTGTGTGTGTGTGTGTGTGCGTGTGCGTGTGCGTGTGCGTGTGCGTGTGCGTGTGCGTGTGCGTGTGCGTGTGCGTGTGCGTGTGCGTGTGCGTGTGCGTGTGCGTGTGCTGTGGTGTGCGTGGCGTGAGCGTGGCGTGGCGTGTGCGTGTGCGTGGCGTGAGCGTAGTGCGTGTGCGTGGCGTGGCGTGTGCGTGTGCGTGCGTGTGGCGTGTGCGTGTGCGTGCGTGTGCGTGTGCGTGTCGTGTGCGTGTGTGTGCGTGTGCGTGTGCGTGTGTAGTGTTGTGTGTAGCGTGTAGCGTGAGCGTGATGCGTGGCGTGTTGCGTGATTTTGCGTGTTTGCGTGTGCGTGGCGTGAGCGTGGCGTGCGCGTGCGTGTGTGCGTGTGCGTGTGCGTGCGCGTGCGGTGTGCGTGTGTGTCGTGTTGTGTTGTGTTGTGTTGTGTGTGTTGTGTTCTGCTGTGCGTGTTGCGTGTGTGCGTGTGTTCGTGTTGCGTGTGTGGCGTGTGTGCGTGCGTGTGCGTGTGTGCGTGTGTGCGTGTGTGCGTGTGTGCGTGTGTGCGTGTGTGCGTGTGTGCGTGTGTGTGCGTGTGTGCGTGTGTGCGTGTGTGCGTGGCGTGTGCGTGTGTGCGGTGTGCGTGTGCGTGTGTGCGTGTGTGCGTGTGTCGTGTGTGCGTGGTGTGCGTGTGTGCGTGTGTGCGTGTGGTGCGTGTGCGTGTGTCCGTGTGTCCGTGTGTCCGTGTTGCGTGTGCGTGCGTGTGCGTGCGTGTGCGTGTTCCGTGTGTCCGTGTGTCCGTGTCTGCGTGTGCGTGCGGCGCGGTGTCCGTGTCGCGTGCGCGGGCTGGTGCGCGCGCGTGTCGCGTGCGCGTGCGTGTGCGTGGTGCGTGTGCGTGCGTGTGCGTGTGCGTTTGCGTGTGCGTGTGTGTGGTGCGTGTGCGTGTGCGTGTGCGTGTGCGTGTGCGTTTCGATATAAATAAATTTAAAGTGTCATCTTCAGGGAGGAACTACAATAGTAAAATAAAATACTTGCAAATTATGCAATAATGGTCAAATTTAATTAAAACATGCGTCATTTAAAACTATTCCACGTTAACGTCATGGTCACACTGTATACAGGGTGGTCTATTAGTGTGAGTGCAAGAACTTACTTAGGATCAAAAATACAAACAAATGTTTTATATAAAAGTGTTGTTTGCGCAGATACACATTTCTAAAGTATTTTGAGATATACAAGGTGTATAGCCTAAGCGAGTTAACATGAAGTTTACTTTTTTTTAATAGGACACGCGGTATATTTGTTTACCAGTTTATCAGTGATAAGCAACTAAATTTATTTGGTAGGTACGAAGGTAAAGGATGGTTGAAATGTCCGAATATAGTAGAAGTTTCGTTTGGGGTTCGGGGTGTTTTTTGGATAAGCATTAATTCAGGAGATTTCAATTAGCAAAAACTTCATTTTTTTAAATGAAACACCCAGTATATTATTTTACCATCTTGTAAAACTATTTTATTTTTTAAGAAAATTCCATTTTTAGTTTATGATTTAAAAATATTCATGTTTTTAACAAGCAAGCTCTGAATGTGACGTTTAGAATACTTCTACTTTCTATAATTTTTCGTGAGAAAATCAAACCAGTAATTTTCTATCTTTAAAAACTGTCATAAAATAAAAGGGGTATCTACAAAACTTAGTTAAACAAAGGTAACCTTGCCAACAAATGAAATGAAAATATCCACATTTTTAACAAGTAACCTGTGAATTTGACGTTTGCGCAAGTCAGAGTGATTACGTGATTAGTTATTATCTAGACGTGTAGCTATTAAGAACTAGAAAGCAATTAAAAGCATGAATTTTCCGATAGATGAATTGACAGATATGATATTTATACTGCGTGCCAGTGATAAAAACTGTTTACTCACACAAAGGATTTATCAACAGAAATTTCCAGACAGAAGACAGCCAAGAAAAGAGACATTGGAAAATGTGCTTCAACGATTTACCAGAACTGGCAGTGTAACTTACGAAAAAGCGAGAGGTTGAAGACTGCAATAACAGAGGACAACGAGATGACCGTAATG
>JARFJB010001708.1:0-125000 GCA_036346205.1 Vesta saturnalis
AAGGAGGTCGTGTCACTGCTATGCTACTAGCTCGGTTCAATTATGTGCTGTACGGTAGGTTATATCAAAAAGTTATGAAGACGTGTATTGTAGATAATTTCATAGTTCAATTTTGTTTAAATTGAAACCATATTTGACGTTAGTGTGTTTAAATAATTTTTGATTTTAACAAATATAAAGTTTAGAGTATTTACCCATGAACCTTCAAAATTACCTGGAAAGAAAACTACAAGTAATAAAAAAGTATACTTTAATGTAATTCTTTGGTTTCATCTGAAGTGCATTACATGTCTAAAATTTTATAATTATATATTAACCTTGCCATCTTTTAATTATAATAGGTAAATTATAATGTTGTAATCAGATCATATCTACCAATCATTAACCGTTTTTGTTGAATCTCATACAAATGATTAATGAAATATATATATATATATATATATATATATATATATATATATATATATAGCTATTCAGGGTATTCCATTTAAAATCGGTTACCGAACAACTAAAGATTATCTGATTTAATATAAGGCGATTCAACGAAATATACTTAAATAAAGTGTTGCTCGTTTTCGAACTGCAGGGCGTTAAAGTGGAGATTACAAAAAGGATTAATGCCTACAATTTTTTGTTGGTTTGTACAATTTACAAAGTTCAGCAAATATTGTATTTAATTTTTTTCCTTGGATTTTAGTGTAATATTTCAGACGAATATTTAGCAATAATACAAATCTAAAAAATTGCGTGGTGGTCAAGTGAATTCGGCCTTGGATTTGGTCTTGGGGTTGACCTCAGAGTTGGGTGATGGGTGTGGCTAGGAGTGGCGGCCATATTGGCAGATATCTTGCCGTCAATCTTGTCGGCTATTTGTCGTCCATTTTTGTTTTCTCAGTCTCAGCATTCTGAGTGGTTATGGTTGGAAATTTTAAATGGTATTCTAATAAGGGGCCCCAGTCTTGTAAGACAGGTATAGGAACTTGTGCTCGGTCCGTCGCTCCTTGTCGTGGCCTACTGGTTGGAAATTTGAATTTGTATTCTAATAAAGGGAAAGAAGAATCACTAGATAAGATAAGATATGGCATGTAAAGATGATGATGACAGGTGTTTTTCATAATAAAAAGATTTTATTTAATCTGCTGTATTATTATTAACACTTATTAAGGTCAGTTTTGATTTTTATTTTCTTACCTGCAGCCAGGTTAAGAGATTATACTTGCACGTCTCGTCATTAAAGGTAAATCTCAAGGATTTACATGTGGTGTTAAATTTTTGTACAAATTTAGTGTTTGTTTCCTAATTATATTTATATGATCGAATTTAATTTGGGTAAAGGGTGGTCCGGCCTCTTGCTCCTGCTGGGTTGATAGGCCTGAGCCCAATTAGCCTTGCTACTGCTTCTGTAATGTAGTCATTCACTAAACCAATTAACAATAGAAGACATACCGTTATCACATTCAAATCCTCCGCTGCGGAAGTTTCCAACATCTCTTCATTATCATAAACAAACACTTCTTCCATATTCACTTGAGCTGGGCTTTTTACATGAAAAATAATTAAAAACTTAAAAAAAACAGATGTATACTTACTTTCCACCAACTCCCCGTGCAGCCTCCGCAAAATTATTACAAATCTCTATCGAATCGACAGTGTAATTTTCACACAACTTCTAATAAGAGTAGTTATACAAGGACGATCCTAACCCAAAAAGTCACTAGAAAAGGTTCCTAGATTTGAAAAAAGTCACTAGAAAGGTCACTAGAATTGCAAAGTGACCTGGGGGGGGGGGGGCAGATGATAGCTGGTTCGCGTCCTCGCTAAAATGTGGTGTATCATAGCTAAAAATAGTCGGTGCATGACTGGAGTAAAAGGTGGTCCCGTCTTAGCTAAAAATTATAGTGACAGCACCATCATTAAAAATAGCTGGTGCGAGTCATTATTAAAAAATAGTAGGTGAGCAAACACATGTGTGGTTTGAATCTCTGCTATGCAAATATCTCACAAAAGGAAATAACCAGATATGTGTGGTTCATGTCTGTGCTGAACACACATCTGGTTCGCGTCCTCGCTCAAATGTGGTGTGTCATAGCTAAAAATAGTCTTTGCAGGTGTGCAGTAAAAGGTAGTCGCGTCATAGCTAAAAATAGTCGGTTTGCGTCTTAGTTAAAAATTATAGTGACAGCACCATCATTAAAAATAGCTGGTGCGAGTCATTATTAAAAAATAGTAGGTGAGCAAACACATGTGTGGTTTGAATCTCTGCTATGCAAATATGTCACAAAAGGAAATAACCAGATATGTAGGGTTCGTGTCTGTGCTAGACACACATCTGGTTCGCGTCCTCGCTAAAATGTGGTGTATCATAGCTAAAAATAGTCGTTGCATGTCTGCAGTAAAAGGTGGTCGCTAAAATTGTCGGTTAATGTCTTATCTAAAAGATATAGTGACAGCACCATAATTAAAAATAACTGATGTGTGTCATCATTAAAAAATGGTAGGTGACCAAACACATGTGTGGTTCGAATCTCTGATATGCAAACATGTAACAAGGGAAATAACCAGATATGTTTGGTTATTTCTGTGTTTCTGTGCTAAACACACGTAACTGGAAGAGTAACTAGATGTGAGGTTTATAACAAGTGGGTATATAAACTGACTTTTAGACAGATGTGGGTTCATTGAAGTTAATAAGTCTGCAGAAATACAATATAATAATGAAGAATTAAATGCAAAAGTTTGCATCAGGAGCAATTTGTAAGAGGTCTCCAAAAAGGGAACAAATAGAAGACCTGATACGCAAAATAAAGAAGTTAAAATATGATTTGGAGTTGTATGAAGTGCAGCGTATGCTGAATAAAGCAAGATTAAACTAAAGTCTTGTTATTAATGCATTATTGTAAAATTGCTAACAAACTAGACATTGGTGTGTTTTGTGTTACACTGGCAGAACTAAAATCAAAAGTTAAAAACTTATGATCTGTTAGTAAAATTTGAATAGATTTTAAATACCTGATTTTAGAAAAAAAATTGTTAATTATTCTTGTGAACTGCTGTAATATTGTTTGCCCTAATTTTTAAATTTTGTAAAAGAATAGTCCTGAAAACTTATAATTTATTAAAATTTGTGAAGTGGTGTACACCGTATTCTTTAAACAAAATATTACCTATGTGTTTGTAATACGTAAAAATGAAAATGAAATGAAGATGCTTAAGGGAATTGTATATACATGAAAATTTTTAAACTAAACGAAGATGTAATTAAAAATTATTATTAATTATATCATTAAACGAAGATGCTTTACTGCATTATATAATGTATGAATATTGATTTAATTTATTACGCTCCAAAAATATAACTTAAATGAAATAATCATTAATTTAAAATTGTACGAATTACAAATGGGAAATACGAAGTTGTACTAATGTACATTTTTAATAGTAAGTAAAGTTTCATTTTCAAATAATGAAATCAACAGTGTTATGTTAATTAATGGTTACATAAAAAATTATAAGAAATATAAGTAATATAGTAATAAATGAGTAAAACTTGTAACATGGTAATGAACTATATGGTTTAGATAAGATTGGAAAAACGCTCGTAATTATATCTTGCATTGAAAGTGCTAACCATACACATTCCTTTCTGATGAAGTACATTTTATTCATTATAGTACTGATTTTATGTGAATTTACATATATAATTTTTCATCGCGTTGGAACAAAAAAATTAGTGGTCCTAAACTAATTAAAATTGTTGAAATCGTGCAGTAAGTTGTGTTTCTTATGAGTATAAGTAAGTAAAGCAAAAAAAAGTTGTGTTTTAAGTGCAGTTTATCATTTCAGAATTGTATAGATCAATTTTAGGACCATTTTTCATATTTTTGACAAATTAAAAAACGCAATAGATAAAGTGCCGCTTGTAACACGCAATCACATTTTCAAAAATATTAATTTCGATTTGGACATATGGGTAAATTTAAAAATTGAAGAGCGCATTTTTTAGGACTTATATGAGTACCTCCCCCTCTACCCCCGCCTAGCCCTAAGCTAGAGCACGTCCTCGTTGGCTTCGTTTATGTCTCTTTTTATTTACATGCACGTACGTCTTTTATGTAATAATGTTGTTCACCTTACATTATAATATCATATTCCAGACATATACCCGTTTTACTTCATCTACTAAAATAATGGGTGGTAAGAAAAATTTATAAACATTTTTCTTTACTGAAACTTAACGCCTTTATTACAGATTTCGTTGAATTTGTTGATTTAGGATTCAACAGAACGGAAGAGGGTAAGTAGAATATTATACGTAATTTATTTTTTTAACTTCAATTTTCAGATGAAGTAGTTACTAATTTTCTAAGAAATAGATTTCCGGAAGAGAGTAATTTTTGTTGTTTCAGTTTTAAATAATTTTTGTTTTAGTACGATGTCATTTTTATGCAAGGGGACGGAACCTCATTTAATGGGACCCATCTCGTATTAAATATTTTCAATACATTTCAATTATTCATAGCCGCGGACATCGATATGATTACGTGGTTGATCAGGGTAGACCTATATAACTTTTTATATTTTAATCGAACTGATTTTTTTTTGTTTTAAGATCACGACCTAATTATTTTTGCTTAAGTTGTATTTATTAGTTTAAAATATAGTATTACTTACGTTTTATTTTTTTCCCTTACCTTCATTATTTCAGTTCTTAATAAAATTATTGCACTTCTTTTATTTCCCTGAGTAGCGTATGACTTTAATTCAACTATTTTTTTCTGTTTCAATTCATGAATTGATTACTTTTTAATATAAATTTTGTTATCATTCTAACACACATGCATTTACAAGTATAGATGGAAAGCAATTTAAGTAAGTCCTGCAGACATGCAACACACATTACACATTTGATGACTATTTTGCATCATTTCATTTCCCTTAAGTTTGCTTAATTTTTATGACAGTACTACAATTGGGAAACTAATAACAACTGATTTCACGCTCTTATCACACATTAATTTTAGTACTTCTAGTTACCATTATTAATTCATTAATTTTATATTATACAATTATTCTAATACTGCATCATTCCCCATTTATGTACGCGCACAAGATATATGCTTTTGTTATAAAAAAATATTTGTTATCCTTTTCATACATGTTATGTTAAAGCTAGCATCATTTCAGGATTTCCCATATGAGGCCGTTATTAATGCAAATATTTCCGATACTCAATTATCTACATTTATTATAATTACTTAACCAGTATTACATACAATTCTTATTTCTACATATTTACGCACCACATATCTACTTATCTATTTGTACACCTCAGCCCCAAAATTCACAAAATTGTTTGATGGAGGCCAGTTCCTGTCCTAGTTTGCCTTCCTCTGCCCGAGAGGTCTCCAACTCAGCATTCAGCTGCGCCGTTCTTTTGCGTGCAGTTCTCAATTTGTTTTTATACACTGTCTCCATATTTTTCATCTTTTCGATGGTCTTGAGAGCTAATTATCTCGGAGTTTGCGGTTGTAAATGGGGCGATGTTGGTGTCAGGTATAAATCTTCTTCAAAATCCCTCGCGTAGACCTCCACCATTCTCTTCATTTGCTTTCCGGTACTGTGAAGAAGAATCATTAATTCCTAACTTATTGTATGTGTTGTTGAGGCAACGACTCCAGAGGATTTGAAGACGGCTGCGAGTTTGCACTACTGTGATAAAATGTTCAGGTTAGGACAATTTTTGTTTTGCTGTGGTTTGCAACTTACTATTGAAGTTGATGAAACGAATTCTCTGTTAACAACGGAGGCATGGACAACTGTGGTGGTAGTGCTGACGGTGTTCTGCAAAGAAAACGTTCTATTATAATTTATTTGAACTTTACATATTTTGTAATAATTACCGAATTGGTGATTGAAACAAATTTTTGTCGCCCTCCATCTCCCTAAGTAAAGATTCGAGGGTGTGTGTTGCTCTGTAAAACAAATTACTCAAATTAGTAAACTACATAATATATGGTAAATACACAATCATACAAATTGTATAGGTATTATAATTACCTAACTTCCTCGTGCCTCGATTCATCGTCGGAGTGTATTGCTATCACACTATATTCCGAGTTCAATAAAGGCTGTTTATTAGCCTCCTGAACTTTTGCACTGTTTACTTCCTGCCCCTCATGCACTTTTATATTTTGTAGAACTTTTGGTTTTTGTTTTTTTAATGATAACGATAACTTCGTTTGTTTTTTTAGAGTTGTCATGTTATTTCCGGTAAAAGGACTGATGCTAAGTGATACAAGCAACGTAAATATTTTCACTATTTATTATAAATTTTTGTTGTTTCAGCATTTTGAAGTGAGAGGGAGAGAGTACTTTTGCAGGAATGAGAAGGAAGTGCAACGTAGAGTCTGTCTACTTGAATGTTCAATACTTTGTTACGGAACACTTGATCTACATAAGAGGTTTATTGATGCTCAAATTGATTACGTGTTTTGTTGTCTTGTGAAATACTTGGGTTGTGTGCTCCGTTCGATTTCGCTGAGCAAATTGCAATAAACCCGGAATACTTTTGTTGAATATTTTAAGGATAAGTTTAATGTCGGTAGGTATGTCATCCTCATCATCTCTGTCTGCCCTCAGCAGCTTCCTAGTTGAGTTCACTCAAAATACATTAAAATTATTAAAACACAAGCCCGAAATAGTTAGACATATTTCAATACTTAGAACCAATATTTCTCTGATAGAAAAAGTTATTACCAATAATGTTCACTTAGATAATAGGAATGAAAATCCCCTTAGAATAGAGAGCAATTTGGCTCTTTTAAAACTTTATTTGACTCGACTACAACAGCAATTAGGAAAGTCTCCCATAACGGGTGGTAGGATAGGTGGTGAATGCAATACGGCAAGTTTAGCTTGGTATTCCCTTAAATCTTGTTTTGATTCGAGATTATTAACGGGAATTATAGTCAACTTAGGATACAAGGATCCCTTAATTTTTTTAACAAAGGCATATGATAGCTTTGCTAGAAAGGTTAATATCATTTGGAAGAGGTCTTTGTTAAAAGTGAACGCTGTACTGGTATGCCAATTTATTAACCCTCAGAATATGAATGTAGAATTAAAGCGTGTTTCTACCAGAAATTCCGTTGACTTTGGCACAAACCTCAAGCTGTGGTATCAAAGGGAAATAGTTGACAAACTGGCAGTTAAACTGGAAGAGTTTCAAGAGGAAGGATCGGAGTTTGCTCTAAGTGAAACTTTGCATTTGAAAGTAAACATAAATAATTACATTCTCATAAGGGGTGGCATTTCTACTTTCATCATAGTTCCACGTTTTATTGAACTAAAACGTTGTAATATTAAAATCACGAAATTGTTTTGGCTGGTTTGCTTTGTATCCTGCAAACAAACACCCCGATAGAATAGGAAGCTATCCCCATTTCGATGAGGTGTTGAATCGTGGCACTATTAAATTAAGTATAATGCCATTCATGATAAGTGATAATCACAACCATGATTTTCCCACGATAAATTTATTAGTACTCTCCTCGAACGACAACAGTGTAAAGGGGGCAAACCAATATTACCACTTCACGTGGATCAAGAACATTTCAGCCTTGTTGTCCTCTCAACTTTCCAATCGAGGACACAAAAAATTCTTTTGTAACATATGCTTAAACAATTTTTTCTCTAACACTCAGTTACTGAAACACTCCACTAACTGGTATCAAATAAATAAATGCTCGGTAAAATTGACCGACGAAATCCAAAAATATTTAGAGTTTACGCACTATTCATATAAGGAAAAGATTCCTTTTGTTATTTACGCAGAGAGTATTTTAGAAAAATGTTCCAATTCTCCCGATGTTGGTGGTGCAAACACAAAATTGTTTCAGCATTGCGTTTTATATCAAGTGCTTTTATGATGACACTTTATCAAAATTTTTCTGCTATAGAGGGGCAGATTGCATTACGTGGTTTATCAATCAGTTATGGAAAATTGCAAATTCGATCAATTGAATTGTTACTAATGTAATTCCCATGCAACCGCTAAGCTTGGTTCAACAACAAAATTATGATGAGGCTACGCATTATCACGTATGCGAAAAACCTTTTGTAGAAAATGAAATTAAAGTAAAGGACTACTCGCATCTCACAGGAATCTATAGAGGAGCTGCCCATAATAACTGTAACTTACACTTTCAAGATTCACACGAAATCCCTGTAGTATTCCATAATCTAAGCGGGTACGATATTCATCTTTTCATTAAAGAACTAGCAACCTGTATTCCTGGACCTGTTAAACTCTTAACATTAAACAAAGAAAAGTATATTTCTTTTACAAAACATGTTGACAATTCAAGCATTCAGTTTAAATTTATCGACTCGTTTCGATTTATGAGTAGCAGTTTAGACAAGTTATGTTCCTACTTGGATGATGACAAAAAGCCATAACTAGATTTCACAGCCGTAACGAAACCGAATTTGATACAAAAGCCATAACTAGATTTAAGCTAAGAAACCGACGAAAAGGTGTTTTTCCATATGAGTACATAGATGCTTGGGAAAAGTTAAATGAGACCTCTCTACCGACTAAGGAGGAATTCTTTAGTTATTTATATAACGAAGGTGTCAGTAGTGAATCATATGAGCATGCTTTAAAAGTATGGCATGTTTTTGATATTTGAACGTTGGGTCAGTATTCGGACCTGCATCTAAAAACTGACGTGCTTCTTTTAGCGGATATCTTTGAAAACTTTCGCAACACCTGCCTGCAAACCTACCTTCTTGATCCATTACACTACAATACGGCTTCCGGTCAAGCATTTGATGCAATGTTAAAAATTACACAGGTCAGATTGGAACTTTTAACCGACATCGATCAGGTTATGTTCATTGAGAAGGGTATTAGGGGAGGCGTCACTCAATGCAGTACTCGTTACGCAAAAGCCAACAACAAATATATGTCTGAAGGATTCGATCCCGAACTTCAACTCACCTATTTAATGTACTATGACATACATTCACTTTATGGAGCCACCATGTGTGAATCGTTAGCACCCGAACATATGATTCCACCCGGATCTAAAATTAAGAAACTATTGTTAACTTTGTATCCTAAACGGCACTATATCGTGCACTATAGAAACTTGAAGTTGTATATAAAACACGGTTTAAAATTTGTAAAAATCAACCGTGTCTTACGTTTTACACAATCACCGTGGCTACTAAGCTATTTCGAGTTAAATACTAAAATGAGACAGCAAGCCAAAAACAAATTTACCATAAATTTTTTTAATTAATGGTAAACAGCGTCTATGGAAAGCTTATAGAGAATGTAAGAAAATATAAAGACGTACGATTGGTTACGAAATGGGGGGGGTCGATATGGGGCTCGTGCGTATATCGCAAAACCCAATTTTCATAGTTTTACCATATTCGATGAGAATTTGGTCATTATTGAAATGAATCGATTACAAGTCTTCCTAAATAAACCCATATATGCAGGCTTTGCAGTATTGGACATCTCAAAAACTTTCCTGTACGATTTTCATTATAGTTACGTTTTGCCGAAATTTAAAAATGATGCTAAATTATTATATACGGACACCGATAGTCTAATTAACGCTTTCACAGTTGCTGACATATACGAATCCATTAAGGAGGATATTCAACGATACGATACATCTGATTATGAATGCAATAACATTTATGGAATTCCTCTCGTCAACAAAAAGGTGCCCGGTTTGATGAAGGACGAAAATCACGGTAAAATTATGCTAGAATTTATTGGGCTTCGTGCCAAAATGTATGCCTACCGAGTGGATAAACAAAAAGAAATTAAAAAATCAAAAGGATTACAAAGAATCTTTGTTTAATGAGACAGTGGTAAAAACATATCAGTACCTAATTAAATCAAAGAAACATTCAGTGTATACGATCAATCAATATAAAATTGTTCTCAGTCCCTACGATGACAAACGAGTAATAACAGCAAACTCTGTTACAACTCGTCCTTGGGGTTACAATTCAACCATTTCCTTCTGAATATTTCTCAGTAACTCTTTAAGTTGTGTCGTTTCGTTCTTGTTCAACGTACAGTAACGACCGTAGTTTTGCCGAATTGTCACGTTTTTTAATAGTCTTTCTGGTGAGGATAATGATGATGATGCACCTTTCACTACTTCCCAATTATAACCATTAGTAAAATTGCTACCAAGCAATTCCGAACTTTGCTCGTATTCAATGTCCGTCTCCTCGTTGATATTTGACCAATCAATGTGGTTTTCAGTCTCTTGTGAACAAAAAAGCTTCATTTCCAAATATGTTTGCCACTTGAGTAACATCTTCCAATGTTCTCTTCTCATAACGAGGAGCCCGTCTGCACATACGATTCGTATAACTGGCGCAAGATGTAGGTGCGTACTGTATCCAATTTCAACATATTTTTTTGATGAATTAACCTCGAATAAATCATATGATCTACAATCAATTAAACTTTCATCGGTAGGACTGTTATGCACAGCTTCAGTTGAGCACTCGCTGTGGTAGAACTATCCCCATCATTACAATCCAACACGAACATGTGAAGAAGTTATTACAGCTATTCTTGCTATCCATGTAGAATCTTTTCAAATTCATTCGAGTGGATTTGCGTTTGACAACAACTGATGAATCTGTAACCGCAAATATATATTTTATTATTATTATTATATATGGTTTTCCCCATCTCATAACATTATTATGATGATAGAGGGGAGAATAGTTCTTGGAATCTATCATGATATATCTCAACACGATGTTGCTCTTGTTGTAGGGGTGATAAAATGCATTCCAATTGTTTTATTTTACGGCGGAAACGTAATCTATCCAGCGCCATACTTGTCCACAAACATCTTCTTGCATTACGATAAGCAAAGGCCCACACTACCATATTATACACTACATTTTTAGTCTCATCAATAGCAACTCTCTTCATTATGATGTACCTACTCTTCATTTAATCAAGAAATAAAAAGGCATTTTTTGCAATGAAAAATATATAATTTATTCCAAACAGTTATACATAGATATTTATTATTATTTTTACAGAAATGTCAAATTAGTTGTCTTTCCTACAGTTCCGGCGCTGGTGATGTACACGTCTTTCTCAGCCAGATATTGTTTAAACTTTTCAATGCGATCTTCTTTTTTGAAGTATTCATAAAATCGTAAGGGGTATACACTTAAAGTTCTCAGTTTCAATGATAATATGTTTACCATACTTCGTGCCAATAGTGTTCATATCAATCACTTTATATTTTGCACCCACCTCCAAGTCTTTTACGTTCGTGAAGGATTTACAGAAAGGGCTTCTATTCAATGCAGATAGATCCATCTTTACTAATTCGAGAACGCTTTTGAATTTTGAGTTTACAACGGAACTGTCCTTATATACATTACTGCATCAAGATTTTGATGGTAGAGGGGAGAGAGTGCTTTTAGAATTGCACCAGTAAGCTAATCTGCATCTGATGAGGAATAACTGGTGCCATCAGGAGATGCTGTCCATTTTTTTATATCGTGGCAAAACTGATGCAATTGCGCAACTTTTAGTTCTTCTACAAAACATTTTTCACATATTTTCTATAGATTTAAAAACTTTTCACATATCGTTACTCCTGTTTCATACTTTTTCGCTAGGACGTCACACTCCTCTCCACTATAATCACCTCGCCCGTAAACCGCCTCATGTTGGGCATCGAATACTAATGCCGAAAATTCTAGCTTCAAGCGTTCCACCGCTGTTCTCTGGTCGGTTGCTTTGGTCCATTGCTCTTGAGCGTATGCCATTCACATGTTTGACACAGCACTCACTACGCATTACACTATTTTCTTATATTATTACTCTAAACTCCCCACTATGTTACATTAGTGCAGATATGAACCATGTAATTGATTACCACACAAATCTGTTTACGCGCTATTTCTAATAATGACACACATCAGCTATTTTTTAAATTATGGTTCTGTCACTGTATTTTTCGATAAGACGCAAACCGACTATTTTTAGGTATGACACGACCACCTTTTAATGAGAGCATAAACCGGCTATTTTTAGCTATGATACAACCACCTTTTAGCGAGGACGCGAACCAGATGTGTGTCAAGCACAGACACGAACCACACATATCTGGTTATTTCCTTTTGTGAGATAGTTGCATAGCACAGATTCAAACCACACATGTGTTTGCTCACCTTCTATTTTTAATAATGACTAGCACCAGCTATTTTTAATGATGGTGCTGTTACTATAATTTTTAGCTAAGACGCGAACCGACTATTTTTAGCAATGACGCGACCACCTTTTACTCCAGTCATGCACCGACTATTTCTAGCTATGATACACCAAATTTTAACGGGGACGCGAACCAGCTATCATCTGACCCCTTAGGTCACCTTGCAAATCTAGTGACTTTTCTAGTCACTTTTTTCAAATCTAGTAACTTTTCTAGTGACTTTTTGGGTTAGGATCGGCCTTGTATAACTACTTATAGGTAATAATATTGTGGGAAATTCCATAACAATGATAACGTAATGCTCTTCAAAACAGAACTAAGTTAACTAAACTCAAATATACTAATATAATAATTTATAGTATCTTTTTCCAAGATCGAATTAAGTCATAGGGAATTCCCAAGGTCAGACCTATGACCAACTTCAAGGTCAGTTGAAGGTGACCTTTTCTCAAAGTAAAATAAGTATGTAGTTGTTACTTAATTACTCATTTACTTTAAAGTAATTTTGCATGTATAATTTTGAAGGTTGAAGACCGGCCGCTTCTATAAAATATCAATAATACAAAGTCATTTCAAATTTCATCCATTACTATGCATGAATCCTCCGTTTTAAGTTGAAGATGACATTTTTACAATCTCGAGGTCGTTATTCAGATACTGAAAAAATCTGAACTAACGCTATTATTTTATCTAGCATTTAATTTTAGTCCTTAATGTATTTATTTTCAGCAACAAATTTAAAGTATTTGTAAACATGTTAATTTAACGCGGCGTTAATGGATGAATGTTACTTTCCTGTTCATATTAATGAAGCTATAATACTTAATTACCTAATTACTCATTTATTTAAAGTAATTCTGAATGTAAAATGCTGAAGGTTGACTTCTAGGTGAAATCATTTAAACGCATAATTTTATAATAAATTCATTACGAAAAATAAATCACATTGTAACACAAAAACAGTTATCCATGTCAGAATGACGTTTAAAATTCATGCCAGATAGAAATTAATAGACATAAATACATGTTAACTAAAAAATATTCCAAGGCCGCCACTTCTATAAGATATTAATAATACAGTTTAACCATTTTCATTCATATTTAAGTAATTTTCAGGCTTACCTTGCGTTATATTAATAGACATAAATACATCTTAACTTAAAAAATTCCAAGGCCGACCGTTTTTATAAAATATCAATAATAGAGCGCGATTTCAAAATGTCATCCATTACAATGCATGAATCCTCCGTTTTATGCTGAAGGTGACTTTTTTACAATCTCGGGATCGTTATTCAGATATTGAAAAAATTTGAGCTAACAGTTAAATATAGCCCAATGAATTTTTTGTTGCTAAATTATGCGTCGTATCAAAAATTGCATAGAACATAAGCGATATGTTTAAGGTCTATGTCTGGGTATTTTTATACCTTTTGAAATATGCAGTTATTTCAGAAATATTTGATAAAAATCAAATCTTTTTATTATGAAAAACACTCGGCACCATCATCTTTACATGTCTTATCTATGGACTGAGAAAACTAAAATGGACAAAATTGCCGACAAGATGGCAGGCAAGGTAACAGGCAAGATGGCCACCACTACTAGCCACGCCCATCACCCAACTCCGAGGTCAACCCCAAGACGATATCCAAGGCCAGACCCGAGGTCAATCTCCTAGTCCAAAATACGCCTCCCAGGTGGGCGTGTACAGAAAGTGGAGGGGGAGGTGTACCAGTGGGTGGGCTTGTGACGTCACAAAAAACAAAATGGTGGCCAAGGTGCCGTTATTGTACTTTCATTTTTGAATGCGAATATCTCAAAAACCACTCTCTTGATACAGTTCCAACAGTAATACTTAATTTACACAAAAATATCAAACAATTTAGAATTATAGCCAAAATTAATTTCTAGACAGAGCTATAGCATTTAGGGTAAAAAAGATGATACCCATGCCGTACACCATAATAAAACAATAAAAAAGGTAACGTAACAATAGCATAAAATTTTTCTAGGCTTTTACCAAGAACTTCTAACATTATTTTTTTAGATTTGATTGACACGGATGACATTTCATACTTGCTCTTATGAATTTGCTTAGAATTGCTCATTTTTCGATGTTAATTTAAATGCATTATGTAAGAATAAAGTAAAAATAAATCCGCTCTATACGTAAAATGAACAAAAATTACAAAATCTTTTTAAAATTATAAAATAATACAGGTTGGGCATAAGTAATTATAAAAAATAAGGGATAAAAGAGATGAGAAGTAAACCTGCTAGATACACTTATTACTTTAAAAATGCACCATAGATGTCCAAAAACTCCAAAAATTACCAATAAATACAAATAACCAGTTGTAATTATTCCACCAAATATTCTACACTATTTTGTAATGAAGTAATCCGCAGTCCTCCCTCTTAACATTTCATATAGTTCAATTTCTAGTATTCATTTAAAGCGAATCGTAGCTTATAAATAGGATTAAACCTTGAGATATGTGGTTTTACATAAGTTAGGTAATTCATTCTAAATCTTGATAGACCCCATTAACAGCTTCTTTTCTAATACAATATTGCGAATTCAAAATTAAACAACACTGACCAACTAGATTGGTTTTAAACCAACTCATAGTGTTATAATACTAATAAGTACCAAATTAGTTATGTAAATCCCGCTTTATGGAAGATATTAAAAAATAAGCATTATGTATATTGTTAATCTACTGGATAATGGGTTCACAATAAAAATTTGAAAGTTATGCAGCAAAATGATATCAAATTTGTTTTTGATAATAGTAGAAGTGGGACACTAGACGCCATCTTGGATTTTGACGTCACAAGCCCGCCCACGTGGGGGACCGGTTTTTCCACCCTTATTTTTACACGCTTACGTGTAGAACGTGTTTTTTCACCCCTATTTTTTCACATCCACGTGGGAGACCATATTTTCAACCCTTATTTTTATATACCCTCGTGTGAGACCGGATTTTCCACCCTTATTTTTACTCGCTTACGTGTAGGACGTATTTTTTCACCCCTATTTTTTGCACATCCACGTGTGAGATAGGATTTTCAACCCTAATTTTTTACACATCCACGTGTGAGACCGAATTTTTCATCCCTAATTATTTTTATATACCCTCATGTGAGACCGGATTTTCCACCCTTATTTTTACACGGTTACGTGTAGGACGTGTATTTTCACCCCTATTTTTTACACACCGACGTGTGAGACCGTGTTTTCAACCCTAATTATTTTTACTCGCTTACATGAAGGACCGTATTACCCTTATTTTTATGATTTCTTTTGGGATTAAACCTTATGGCTGTATTAAGGACCTTTTGACACTTAGGACTTTTGCTAACGCGAGGACAGGGGTGGGGGCTGGTCATGGCTTAGAACTGTACTTAGGGCAGGGGCTGTATGTAGAGCTAGGGCTGGAGTTTAGGGCTGTATTTAGGGTGGGGCTGTATGTAGAGCTAGGGTTGGAGCTTAGGGCTGGTCTAGGGATGGGGGCTGTATGTAGAGCTAGGGTTGGAGTTTAGGGCTGTATTTAGGGGTGGGGGCTGTATGTAGAGCTAGGGTTGGAGCTTAGGGCTGGTCTAGGGATAAGCCTTAGAGTTTAGTCTTGGGGTGGGACCTGTATCTAGGTCTTAGGGTTATTTCTGATGGTATTAAGGTCCTTTTGGTTGTAACCCTGGATGTTAGGCAATTGTGCTCTTTTAAAATATATCTTGTAAGATACGCTATCTCTCTCTCTCTCTCTCTCTCTCTCTCTCTCTCTCTCTCTCTCTCTTTCTCTCTCTCTCCGATTCTCTCGCTTCACACAACCACAGACACGGAAACTCACAAACACAACTATTAGCCCGCAAGGCATTTGTCTATTTAAACGAAGATGCTAATAGTGTATCTGTTAGTATCGTTTAGCGATTCAATATGGAAGGTCAGTTTAAGCATCCCTTTTCAGCTATAGTTCCAGGTCCGTCGGGATGTGGGAAATCGTATTTTATCGTTGATTTTCTAAAAAATAGCGAAACCGCTTGCGATACAGGTTTTGAAAAAATTATCTGGTTTTACAGTGAGTGGCAGCCTTTATTTAAAGATCTCTGTAGAGTTTCAAAAGGGTTTACCTGATATGGAGCAGTTTGACGGGAAAAAACCTGTCTTAATAATAATTGACGATCTAATGCGCGAAACGAATGGCTCTGTGGTTGATATTTTTACAAAAGGCTGTCATCATCGAAATCTAAGTGTGTTTTTCTTAACGCAGAACATATTTCATCAAGGACGTGGACAGCGGGATATTTCTCTCAACGCACATTACATAATTTTGTTTAAGAACCCACGTGACAGAGCTCAGATACAGCATTTAGCAAGACAAATTTCACCGGACAATCCACAAATTTTTAGAATCTGCATACCAAGATGCTACCTCAAGCCCGCACGGGTATTTATTGTTCGATTTAAAACAGAATACACCGGATGTGCTACGTTATAGAACAAACATATTCGGGCCTCAGGGTATTTGCCATGTATATATAGCGAAAAAAGGGTTTAAGTCTCACAGTCATAAAGATTACATCATATACGATGGTTGACGTTTTAAGCGAGAACACTGATATCCTACATGCATTAGCTAGATTAAGTAAAAGTCAACGTGACGCTTTATTGAAATGTTTGGATAGTAAACAGGTAGAGTGTATTTGCGAGTGTGCACATAACATTTTAAAAGGTCGTGTACCTCTGTCAGTTGATCAGAAGCAGCGACTCTCTCAACATAAGCATACTTTAAGACGCTTGGCACAGCGAGGCGAATCTATAAAAAAGAAGAAACAGTTTCTTGTACAGAAAGGTGGTGCATTTCTACCACTCCTGTTAGGACCATTACTCGGCGGAATTCTGGGTAATCTGTTTCAATAACCATGGACCACATTCTGAAGAAGATGATTATCCTGCCGATGGACTTTATACAGCGCTTGCAGGCACCGGATGTTACACAAAACAACATTTTAACGCAGCTGGGTAACGATATGGATAAAGTTTTAAAAACTAAAATGACCGACCATGACAAATGGCAGCAGTACAACCAAGTCTTCAAAGGTATTTACACTTTTCCAATCAGTTACGTCAGCCGGCCAGTATAACAATAAGCGGTGACGATGCTGCTGATGATGTTAGAGGTTTACCGCAACGCAAAGGTCTGACAGACGACGAGATAGTATCAACGCTTCCTCCTTCAAATAAGAGAAAAGGCGCGAATTTGTTACATATACTGAATACGAACAGTGATGTTTTTGGGATAAAAGGGTACTGTCACAATAAAAGGCGAGATCATACCACATTCCAACATTATCGATCTGGTTCACGAGACGTTAAGAAAACGAAAACCACAAACCCGCGCGGTTGGCGTCAGTTTGCGACGTACATTAAAGAGATAAATATACCACGAGCGTTTATCGGAGATACGCAAAGGTATGATGTTTCTGTATCACCCAACGTTGAACGGACCCTCACAACTATAGGTGAGAATTACGATGCTGATAGTGAAACGCGAGAAACACCGAGAAGAATCTCTCAAAGAAGAAGAGGACTTTCACTAGATTGGGATTCGTGGCGGCCATAACATGGATGCTGTATACTATGACCCTCTCACCCTGCAGGGTTCGCTGGTATAACACCTTTAACTAATGCTGTAAAGGGTAAATATGGTGAAGTAAAAACTGGTTGCAGACACAGGAAGCTTATACAGTACATAAACCAGTCAGAAAAAAGTTTCCACGAAATAAATATATCGTGAGTAACCTTTACGAATTGTGGCAGGCGGATCTTTGTGATATGCGGACTTTAAGTGAACACAATAGCGGATACAACTACATACTAACGGTAATTGATGTATTTAGCAAGAGGGCATGGGCGAGAGCACTTAAAACGAAGACAGCTTCATCTGCAATTGAAGCATTCGCTGATATTCTTCAGGATTGCGACAATACTCCAGCAAATCTACAGACGGATAAAGGTAAAGAGTTTGTGGCAGGCAGTGTACAAAACTTTTTCAAGAAACAAAATATCAATTTCTATGTTACAAATAACCCTGATGTAAAAGCATCTGTAGTTGAAAGATTTAATAAAACATTGAAAACAAAGATGTGGCGTTATTTCACTTACAAAAATTCCTACAGATATATTGATGTACTCGAAAGACTTGTGACTGCCTACAACAATAGTCCTCATTCAAGTATAAAGATGGCCCCCGCGGCAGTAAACGATAAAAACATTTTGGAAGTGTGGAATAACCTGTGCGCGAAAGGTTTAGGTCCAGTACGCCATCCTAAATATAAAGCCGGCGAGCATGTCAGAATAGCCAGAACTAAGTACACCTTTGAGAAGGGATATGAAACGAATTGGAGCGAGGAAGTTTTTACAATTAGTGCGGTGATAAAAAGAAGACCACCAGTTTATAGAATAATCGATCTTAATAACGATCCTGTTGAGGGCACCTTTTACGAAGAAGAATTGCAAGTTGTTACGGTTGATAAAGATACTCTATTCAAAGTCGATAAGATTCTAGCTGAGAAGGGTCGTGGGCGGAATAAACAATACTTGGTCAAGTGGCGTGGATACAGTGACAAATTTAATAACTGGGTGTTGGCTTCGCAGCTGAGAGATATATAAAAATGGAATTTTATCTTACCTTATTGAGTAATAGCTCTATGACGTATTTTCCAGGTAATATGACGTCAAGTTTTATTACGCAACTGCCAAAACGAATAAGATTAACTGGCTCGTGGGTTGTAGGGGTATCGGAAATTCAGTACCCATGTTCTTTTGCCGCTGTAAGTGCAACAGATAATTTAATTTATTATAGAACAGAGCCACCTGACGACGAGAACGTGTTAGAAACGATATTAAAAAAGGCCGCAGAATATTTTCAACTCGACAATGAGAAGATCATTTATATTGAAGATGGCTGGTACGTGATACGATTCCCTTCGGGAAATTACGCCAGCATAGAAGAAATTATCAGCGAGCTAAATAACCATGTACTAATAAGTAAATTGCTAACAATCGAGTATCATAATCTAACTAAACGCGTCACTACGAGATTAAAAACTCGGCTCTAGCTATTCGGATTCTCACTACGTCTAGCCTTACAATTGGGTTATCGACCGTATCAGAACATAGCTATGGAAGCGATACCCCCTCACCCCGCTAGTATATGGATAGGCTTACCAACTCAGATGTTTGTTTATTGTGACATCGTTGAACCGCAAGTTGTAGGTGATGTTTTATCTCCGCTTATGCGTATAATAAATATTACTTCAGAAAACTATGCTTATGGGGGTCATAAAGATGTGGTTTTCTCGCCTACACACTACATACCGGTAATGACGCGGGAATTTGAAAACATCGAGATTAATATAAAAACAGATACAGGTGCTGCAATGCCATTTGAGTTTGGAACGTCGTGCCTGAAGCTACACTTTAAGAAAGTACAATAATGGTTTGCCCTTACCAGCAATATTACATGAATCAGGCCGGTAACGGTATCGGCTCTATTTACAGAGGTGCGCCATATCAACGTGGTCATGGAATAGGGAGTTGGTTAGGCGGTATATTTAGAAGTATAATACCGTTATTTAAGTCTGGCGCAAAGGCTATTGGTAAAGAAGCTCTTAGAACGGGTGCTAATATTCTTGGTGACGTCATAGAGGATCGACCTATTAAGGATTCGTTTCAAGAAAGATTTCACGAGGCAGGTAGAAACCTTAAGCGTAAAGCCGACGAGAAAATCGATAAAATGATGGAGGGTTCGGGTTATAAAAGAGTACGTCTGTCCGATAATAATCAGTCTCAACTGAGAGTTGTTGCTAAGAAGAAGCCTGCTTACGACGATATATTTTCAAGATAATGGCTTTTCTACATGCACAATCGTGTGAATGCGTCAAGTCCGAATTGGATTTGTTCGCTCTACCAGCGACGCAGACAAGTATCGAGAGTGGCGAATGGATATTTTACAAACCTTTATCAGCTCTGAGTGATGACGCCCCAATAGAATTTGTAGTCCCCGGAAATGGAAATGATTATATAGATTTAAGTCAGACTATGCTGTACATTACAGCTAAAGTTCTAAAGCATGATGATACAGCACTTACAGACGCTGATGTTGTAGCACCGGTAAACAATTGGATGCATTCGCTTTTCTCACAGGTGGAGGTTTACTTAAATCAGAAGATGGTGTCACAACCAAACAACACCTACGCCTACCGTTCATATATCGAAACGCTGCTAAATTATGGAAAGGATGCCAAGAGTTCACATCTAGGATGTACCTTATGGCACAATGATACAGCTGGACAGATGAATGCATTGGGAAACGCTAATAACGGTTTCTCGAAGCGTCAAGCACTTGCGGCTACAGGGAAACAGATAGAGATGATTGGTCACGTGCACTCGGACTTGTTTAATCAGGAAAAGTTTCTCATAAGTGGTGTTGAGTTAAAGACTAAATTTGTACGATCAAGAGATACCTTTAGTCTAATGGCGGCACACGTTTCAAATTACAAGACGCGAATTATAGACGCTAGTTTATTGGTGAGCCGTATGCGAATCAATCCAACTATTCTAATTGCACACGCTAAAGCTTTAGAAACAACAGCCGCAAAATATCCTGTTACAAGGACCGACGTAAAAGTGTTAACTATACCTGCAGGCATACAGCGAAAATCATTGGATAATGTTTTCCTGGGTCAGTTACCTACCGATGCATCGTAGGCTTTGTAGCAAATAAAGCCTTCAACGGTGACTACCCCTCAAACCCGTTCAATTTTCATCACTGCAATATTAACTACATGTCATTATATATTGACGGACAACAAATTCCTTCGAAGGCCTTACAACCAGACTTTACAGCTAATGGTTTATACGTAAGAGCGTACCACACCTTATTCTCTGGTACGGGTATTCATTTTTTGAATGAAGGTAACGATATATCAAGAAGTGATTATCCCAACGGCTACTGTTTAATGGCCTTTGACCTAACCTGTCTGCAAACGCTAGCACGCACTGGAATTTAGTTAGAAACGGGTCCCTTCGGCTGGAAGTAGGGTTTGAAGAAGCGCTCACCGTAACCGTTAACTGCTTGGTGTATGCAGAATTCGATAATGTGATCGAGATCGATAAACATCGGAATGTCGTTGTGGATTTTAGCTGTTAAAAGTGGTAACTCTAACCTGCAAAGCTTCAGTGTACAGCAGCAACCGATAGAAGATGGACGTATACTTGGACATGCAAGGGTTTAGTGGTGTTAACAACGAATTCATACCTAAAGAAATTGCCGTGGTTACATATCACGGTCGTTTATCGTTGATGCTCATAAAACCACCACGAGGCTACTTTATATTAGGATCCATGTCACGACAGATAAAATTTATGGAAGATAATTATCATGGATTAAAATGGTGGTGGGGCCATGTACATTACAACAATTTCCGTGAGGAGCTGATGAGATTGTTGCGCCCATTTAACAAGATTCACGTCAAGGGTAGTGAAAAACAACAGTTTTTAAGGTTTCTTAACAAACCAATAGTAAACCTGGAGGAGAGTGGTTGTCCGTCGATTAAACAGTTGAAAAAGGAAGCAAAAGTATATAGCTGTTTAAGTCATAACATCACTGAGCCTATGTGTGCACTGGAAAACGCATTACTACTACAAGACTGGACACATACCAATTCCAAAGATGTATGCGGTACAAGTGTTGAGATGCTTGATATCGATCCCCAGCCACAAGAAGAATGTGTTTCGGCTTGTATGTGCTTCTAATCAATTACCGAAACACGCACCTCGACCGTGTGCAATTATCGTAAACACGGATCCTGCAAACAAGCCTGGTCAGCATTGGGCCGCTATCTACATTGACGAGTATTTTGATTCCTTTGGGCGAGTACCGCAAGGATATCATTTACATTTCCTAGAGAAGAATTCCATATGCTTCGTATATAATAAAAAAATTCTGCAAGACTATCATTCGGATGTATGTGGATTTTATGTCTTAGTGTTTCTATATTTTAGATTACATAGTTTATCAATGATTGGTTTTGTAAAAAACTATTTTAGTACATGTTTAATTCTAAATGATGAGATAATTAAAATATTGTTTAATGTCTGTTACCCAATCATTCAATTCTGATAAATAAAAATATTTTTAGTACCTTAATTGTTTTATTTAAGAATTGCGTAATACCTACTGTTTTTTCTTTTAATTCGGCATGTGTGTTTTTAAAAATCGTATTATATAAAATTTATTATTTAACGTTTTTAAAAAGAAATTATATTAACCATTTATATTGGTTTTTAGACTATTAAATTTAACAAGGTTATATAATTACACGGTAATTAGTTAAAAGTAAACGTGAACAGTGATTTCTTACTACATATTTTAAACATTCCAAACACTTAATATGGTTTTTATAAAAACAATTTGTGTGTCCGTATACGAATATTTTCAAAACAGTTTTATTTTAAGAGAAAGGTAAATGCATGTTGCTGTAAGTGCAATAAAGACAATGAGATTATTTGTATATTTTACACTCTAATTATAGGTGGTTTTTACACAATCTAGAAAGTTGTTCTTTAGTTTGACATGCAGCACAAAACAGTAACTATCACGCGTAAATCAGTGCCTTAAAAAGTTACAGAGCTGGTAAGTGTGGTGTTAACCCTTTATTTATTTACAGATTTTTTAATTACAGTTAACATCTAAGCATTAAGTTTCTTTAAAAAATATTAAGGCGTACAACATTCTTAGCGGACGGATAGATATTATTTCAATGCAGGTAAACTATGTTTTTTAATACTCGCTTTAGAAAACACAAACTGTTAATGTAATTAATTAACTTAATAAAAAATTGTTTCATTAGGAATGTCAGTAATTTTTTTTATAGTTCACTGAGGATAAGTATGCAATTTACAATAAAAAATAAGTGTTCTATAATTAAATTTTACTGTCATTCAAATTCCCCCAAGTATGATTAATCCTAATACAACTGCTATTTTACATCATTATTAGAAACGTTTTCTCCAATAGCATTTAACCCCTTTTTAAAGCAATAGACTAAATAATAATCTTTATACAATTTCTAACATTGTATGCGTGTGCAACCTCCAGGGTTACAACCAAAAGGACCTTAATACCATCAGAAATAACCCTAAGACCTAGCTACAGGTCCCACCCCAAGACTAAACTCTAAGGCTTATCCCTAGACCAGCCCTAAGCTCCAACCCTAGCTCTACATACAGCCCCACCCTAAATACAGCCCTAAACTCCAACCCTAGCTCTACATACAGCCCCCACCCCTAGACCAGCGCTAAGCTCCAACCCTAGCTCTACATACAGCCCCCACCCTAAATACAGCCCTAAACTCCAGCCCTAGCTCTACATACAGCCCCTGCCCCAAGTACAGTTCTAAGCCATGACCAGCCCCCACCCCTGTCCTCGCGTTAGCAAAAGTCCTAAGTGTCAAAAGGTCCTTAATACAGCCATAAGGTTTAATCCCAAAAGAAATCATAAAAATAAGGGTAATACGGTCCTTCATGTAAGCGAGTAAAAATAATTAGGGTTGAAAACACGGTCTCACACGTGGGTGTGTAAAAATAGGGGTGAAAATACACGTCCTACACGTAACCGTGTAAAAATAAGGTGGAAAATCCGGTCTCACACGAGGGTATATAAAAATAATTAGGGATGAAAAATACGGTCTCACACGTGGATGTGTAAAAAATTAGGGTTGAAAATCCTGTCTCACACGTGGATGTGCAAAAAAAATAGGGGTGAAAAAATACGTCCTACACGTAAGCGAGTAAAAATAAGGGTGGAAAATCCGGTCTCACACGAGGGTATATAAAAATAAGGGTGGAAAATCCGGTCTCCCACGTGGATGCGAAAAAATAGGGGTGAAAAAACACGTCCTACACGTAAGCGTGTAAAAATAAGGGTGGAAAAACCGGTCCCCCACGTGGGCGGGCTTGTGACGTCAAAATCCAAGATGGCGTCTAGTGTCCCACTTCTACTGATAATTTATGACAACAATGGTTGGTGAATTTATTTGTGTAACCTAATAATTACAGTAATACAAGTTTTCAAATAAACCATTACACCGTTGCACTAAAGACAAACATAATCGGCTTTAAAACCCAATTCAATTTGACCGTTGCCTCTAATATTTTGCATAGGTATGAAAAAAATTCATTATTAATTATAAATTAATAAAATTAATTATCGTGAACTTCAACGCATTAAAGCAGAAGAGGGGCACTTGAACTTTCTCTTTTTACGTCACAAAAGCCCCGGGGCGTGGGGTACTTGCGCGGCCATTTTTTTTACACGCCCACGTGGGAGACCGCATTTTCCACCCTTATTTTTACTCGCTTACGTGTAGGACGTATTTTTTCACCCCTATTTTTACAAATCCACGTGTGAGACCGTGTTTTCAACCCTTATTTTTTATACGCTTACGTATGAGACCGTATTGTTTACCCTTATTTTGAGATGGTGATCTTTTAATTATTTTTATTAAAATAAGATGATGATCTTTAATTATTTTTATTAATTAATTATCCTAGGGAAATTCTCAATCTGATAGTTTATAAGATGATGATGATCTTTCATTATTTGTATTAATTAATTATTTTTATCCTAGGGAAATTCTTAATCTGATAGCTTTTAAGATGGTGATGATGTTTAATTATTTTTATTAATTAATTATTTTTAACCTGAGGGAAATTCTTAATCTGATAGCTTTAAGATGATGATGATCTTTATTTATTTTTATTAATTAATTATTTTTACTCGCTCACGTGTAGGACGTGTTTTTTCACCCCTATTTTATGACAGCTCACGTATAGGATGCGTATTTTCAACCCTCATGGTTTCTTTTCGAGGTCAACCATAATTAGAGCCTTTTTTGCACATGCTCACGTGAGGGGCAGGTCTTGGTGCTGGGGGCTGGATCTGGACTTGGGGTTGGTCTTAGGGATATTTTTGATGGTATTAAGGTCCTTCTGACTATATTAATAGCAGTGCCCCTGGAGATTAGGCAAATGCACACGCATACAATGTTGGTAATTGCTTAATTAATAAGATATTATTAATAAAATTATCGGTCCTATTGCTTTAAAATGGTCACATGCTATTGGATGATCTTTTACCTAAACGTTGTATTTCTAATAAGTAAGGAGGTTCTTGTGCGACACGTGTAGGGCTTCGCAACTTGTTCTCGGGCCTTCGCCCCGTGGCCGGAGATGATTTGGGAACCTAACCTTATAAGATAAGTGTGCTTAGCCCCTAGCGTGGCCGCATCGGTGCAATTGTATGTTGTTCTAACTTAAGCTTACAGCTGTAGGCCTTCGTCCCGTCATACAAAATTGTATTCTAATAAGAGGTTCTTGTAAGGCAGGACTTGTATCAGGGTCTGCGCCCTAGCCCCTTTGAGTAAAAAATTGATTTTAGCGCCATCTCGTGGCGTATAGACTAATGAACATTTTCTGAAGCTGATAATCACCCTCTCTTGCTCTATCTTGTTTCTTCCTCCCCTCTCTTATCCCTCACACACACACACACACACACACACACACACACAAACAAATCAATTAATTAATCAATCTCAAACAAATCACGATCGATCATCAGATAAAACTCAATCAATCAACCGAAATTATGTCTTACAGTTTACGGAAACCTGATTACAGTTCAAACTGAATGCATTAAAGTGTAATTAAATATGACGTGAAATAATAAATAATTTCTACCCTAATGCAATAATGCTTTATGTATAAGCAGATCCTCTAAACAGCCACTACCTTATATTAGAAACATCATATCTGATTTATTTTACAAAAAAAAAAATTGTTTCAATGATTAAATTAATAAAGTTTAAAAACCCAATTAAAACGGAATAAAACAAATTTAAAATAAGTTAAATTAAAATAACATGTTTTAAGGGAATATTTTAAGCTGAATATTAACGGAAATAAAACAAAATTTTAATGGTTTTTAAATATAGGTAAAACATATAATTTAAAAATAATGCTTACCTTTAAATTTTTTAAGCTACCTTATGAAACGTTAAACTGTGTAAAACATTTTTAAAAAAACTTTATCGGCATTTTTTTAAAGAATACAGGAAAAACCAATATATTTAAAATAATGTTTACCTTTAAATTTTTCCTTCAAAACCACCAAATATTTTAAAAACTGGGAAATTTTTAAAACAATTGTCTTAAAACAACCTTTGTAATCTGAATTATAAACACCCATTAATTCAACTTAAATATTTTGAAAGTTAATAAAGAAAAACCTAAATGGTTTTAAAATTTTGTAAACAAAAAATTTTAAATTTCAAAAACACAAAAATTTTAATTTTGCTTAACCGGAAAATTATTTAAAAAATTAAAACTTAAATTAAGTTAACCTAATAATAACTCATTAAACGGTTAAACACAAAACAAAAAAAACAACACGTTATTCACGTTAATTATATTTTTGTTTATAAGTTGGAATAATTGAAATTTGTCAACAAAAAGTTTAAAAATTTCTGAAATAAGGTGACGTAATATAATTTTATTTTGAAATTTCATAGAGAGCGTTACAGTCATCAAAATTTGAGATGCCTCCTCATCGTCTTAACACTGATAAGAATAATAGTTTATTAAAATCATAAAACGTCTAATACCTCTAATGTTACATCATAATAATAACAAACTCATTAAACAGTGATTACACATTAAATACATTAAAAAAAATATGTAACTTTTATACTACGTCTATTATTACACAGAATGAGATTATTCTTAAATTTAATTGATTTCGATAGAGCTCTGGAAATACTACAACGTTCGAAATCTTGCTTCTCTCGATATCAAAAAGCTACACCAGTGATATGTATACATTAAGTAGCATAATGTGGATACAGCTACATTGCTAACGATTATTGAATTTTTGCATGAGATTTTTTGAATGAGACAGCCTCGCAGGTATTTTTTAAGAAAAAGCTATACACATCTCATGAGATCAAACGAGATTTTGAGATACAAGCACCTCATCGTCTTCTTGGTCGATTATATTGTAACAACCTATAAAAGTAGCTAATAACCCTAATAGTTTTATCAGACAGTATTATTACATGGACACGAGGTTATAAACTAACTATATATTTATATATATATATATATATATATATATATATATATTTATTTACATAACTTGATCTTATCATAAATAAATACATCTGTCGAAAAAAGCTAATTAAACATAACTCCAAGGCCTGGTCAAGCAATGCTTTTAATTATAGCTTTTAGTCAACAAATAGTGCCTACAACTACATACAATCGACTAGCACTGCTTTCGAGGATCAAACGAAAAACACGCATGCACCACGGCACACACACACACCACACACACACACACACACACACACACACACACACACACACACACACTCGAGAGCGCGAAAACACGCAAACGCGAAAAACACACTAACACAAAAAAACACACAAACGAAAAACGCTACCACGAAAACACGCTAACGCAAAGACATGCAAATGCGAAAACACGTAAAAACGAAAACACGCAAATACGAAAACACACAAACGAAAACACGCAAAACAAAAACACGCTAAAGCGAAAAAAACTTGTAGACTTGCAAACATGAATCAAGACGGTAGAGCACTGTTAGGAAAAAAACAGGTTTATTAACAAAATTGAAGGAAAGCTTAACGTTTGAAAATATATTATTATTATTATTATTATAAACAAAAATACATCATTATAATTTAGTAACATGCTTTATCGGTTTTCTTCTTCTTCTTGAACCGTGAGTCGTCATCATCATCATCAAGATTTTGAGATTTGCCCTTCCCCCCTACCTCATCGCTCTTCTTTGTTTTCTGTGAACCATCACCATCATCTTGGATGTGAGATACTTTCGGCCGTCTTAGTAGAAAAAACCTCGACCATAAAAAGAGACGTTTAGATATATAAACATGCCCCTAGGGGGCTATGTTAGAGTGTGGTTAGGTCAATACTTCAGACATCCCCGAAGATAACCGATTCTACCGAACATTGACAGTACGTTTGCGCACAAGACCAAAGGAGCTGCGTACTCGTTTCTCGTGTGTTTCGCTCTTAAAGTGTAACTGTCATCAGTGAGCATTGCTATAATGTATTCTCCTGTTTATGAGCCAACATCAGCGGACATTAGAGATTTTACTGACTTGTTAATAAACTATTACAACATAACCGTTCAAGATAATGATGAAGGCGATGACGTGATTGAGCTGAATGTATCTCACATCCAAGATGATGGTGATGGTTCACAGAAGAGAAAGAAGAGCGATGAGGTAGGGGGGAAGGGCAAATCTCAAAATCATGATGATGATGACGACGACTCACGGTTCAAGAAGAAGGAGAAAACCGATAAAGCATGTTACTAAATGATAATGATGTATTTTTGTTTATAATAATAATAATATATTTTCAAACGTTAAGCTTTCCTTCAATTTTGTCAATAAACCTGTTTTTTTTCCTAACGGTGCTCTACCGTCTTGATTCATGTATGCAAGTTTTCTTCGCTTTAGCGTGTTTTTGTTTTGCGTGTTTTCGTTTGTGTGTTTTCGTATTTGCATGTTTTCGTTTTCACGTGTTTTCGCATTTGCATGTCTTTGCGTATTTTCGTGGTAGCGTTTTTCGTTTGTGTGTTTTTTTTGTGTTAGTGTGTTTTTCGCGTTTGCGTGTTTTCGCGTTCTCGCGCGTGTGTGTGTGTGTGTGTGTGTGTGTGTGTGTGTGTATGCGTACGTGCGTGAGTGCGTGCGAGCGTACGTACGTGCGTGTGAGCGTGCGTACGTGCAAGCGTGCGAGCTTGCGTGCGTGCGTACGTGTGTACGTGCGTGCGTGCATGCGTGTTTTTTCGTTTGATCCTCGTGCTAAAGCAGTGCTAGTCGATTGTATGTAGTTGTAGGCACTATTGTGTTGACTAAAAGCTATAATTGGAAGCGTTGCTTGCTATACCCAGGCCTTGGAGTTATGTTTAATTAGCTTTTTTTTTGACAGATGTATTTATTTATAAGATCAAGCTTGCATGTAAAGTAATATATATATATATATATATATATATATATATATATATAGCTTAGGGCTAACCTCGTGTCCATGTAATAATACTGTCTGATAAAACTATTAGGGTTATTAGCTACTTTTATAGGTTGTTACAGTATAATCGACCAAGGTGAATACGATGAGGTGCTTGTATCTCAAAATCTTGTTTGATCTCATGAGATGTGTATGGCTTTTCTTAAAAAATACCTGCGAGGCTGTCTCATTCAAAATCTCATGCAAAAAACATCAATAATCGTTAGCAATGTAGCTGTATCCACATTATGCTTACTTAATGTATACATATCACTAGTATAGCTTTTTTGATATCGAGAGAAGAAGCAAGATTTCGAACGGTTGTAGTATTTCCAGAGCTCTATCGAAATCAATTAAATTTAAGAATAATCTCATCTCTGTGCAATAATAGACGTAGTATAAAAGTTACATGTTTTTTTAAATGTATTTAATGTGTAAACACTGTTTAAAGAGTTTTTATTATTATGATGTAACATTAGTGGTATTAGACGTTTTTACGATTGTTAATAAACTATTATTCTTATCAGTGTTAAGACGATGAGAGGAACGCATCTCAAATTTTGATGACTGTAACGCTCTCTATGAAATTTCAAAATAAAATTATATTACGTCACTTGTTTCAGAAATTTTAAAACATTTAGTTGACATTTCTATTATTCCCAACTGATACAAAATTCATATAACGTGAATCACATGTGTGTGTGGTGTGTGTGTGTGTGTGTGATTGTAGATGTAGTGATGTGTAGTTGTGATGTGTGTGAGTGTGTTGATGTATGTGTGTTTGTAGTGTGGATGTGTGATGTGTAAACTGTTGGTGATGTTTGTGTGTGTGTGTGTGTGATGTGTGTGTGTGGTGTAGTGTGTGATGTGTGTTGTGTGTTGTGTGTGTGTGTGTGTGTAGAGTGTGATTTGATGATGTATGTGTGTGATGTGTGTGTGTGTGTTGTTGTGTGATTGAGATGTGTGTAAGATTGTGTGTGATGTGTGTGTGATGTGATGTGAATGTGTGTGACGTGTGTGTGTGTGTGTGTGTGTGTGTGTGTGTGTGTGTGATGTGTGTGTGTGTGTGTGATGTGTGTGTGTGTGTGTGTGATGCTGTGTGGTGTGTGTGTGCGTGTGGATGTGTGTGGTGTGTGTGTGTGCGTGTGGTGTGCGTGTGCGTGTGCTGTGCGTGTGCGTGCGTGTGCGTGTGCGTGCGTGTGGTGTGTGCGTGTGTGTGCGTGCGCGTGCGTGTGGTGTGTGCGTGTGCGTGGTGTGGTGTGCGTGTGTGCGTGATCGTGCGTGTGTGTGTGTGTGTGTGTGTTGTGGTGTGTGTGTGTGTGTGCGTGTGTGTGTGTGTGTGGTGTGTGTGTGTGCGTGCGTGTGCGTGTGCGTGTGCGTGTGCGTGTGCGTGTGTGTCGTGTGCGTGTGCGTGTGCGTGTGCGTGTGCGTGTGCGTGTGCGTGTGCGTGTGTCGTGTGCGTGTGCGTGTGCTGTGTGCGTGTACGTGTGCGTGTCCGTGTGCGTGTGCGTGTGCGTGTGCGTCGTGCTGCGTGTGCGTGTTGTGCGTGTGCGTGTGCGTGTGCGTGTGCGTGTGCGTGTCTGTTGTGCGTGTGCGTGTGCGTGTGCGTGTGCGTGTCGTGTGCGTGTGCGTGTGCGCTGTCGTGTGCGTGTGCGTTGTGCGTGTGCGTTGTGCGTGTGCGTGTGCGTGTGCGTGTGCGTGTGCGTGCGTGCGTGTGCGTGTGCGTGGTGTGTGTTGCGTGCGTGCGTGCGTGCGTGTGCGTGCGTGCGTGCGTGTGCGTGCGTGCGTGTTGCGTGCGTGCGTGCGTGCGTGCGTGCGTGTGTGTGTGTGAACGTAATCGAGTATACTATAGTTTACGTAATCTGAAGATTCAATTGTTTTTAAAGTAATTTCCGCGTTAGCAAAATTTTTAAAATATTTGTGTTTTGAATGTAAAATTTTTTTGTAAGTACAACATGATTGTTAAATATGCATTCAGGTTTTTCTGTATTACTTTCTAAAATAGTTTAATGTTCCATATGTAATCGGGTGTTTATATTCAGCCATTCACAAAGCGTGTTTTAGTGCGACACGTATAAAAAATTTCAGTTTAACATATGGTAGCGTTGAAGGAAAAACTTCTAAAGGTAAGCGTATTATTTTTAATGTTTTTTACCTGATATTGCTAACAAAAATGCCGATAAAGATTTTTTTTAAAATGTATTATTACACAGGTTAACGTCATAAGATCAGCTCTACATAAATATTAGGTACTCACGGATTTTAAACTTATAGTTATTGTTAATTCACGTAGATAATAATAAACCATTGAAACCTTTTGCCTTTTATTTCCGTTATATCAACTTGATATTCTTAAAAACATGTTATTTTAATTTAACTCTATGTTATATAAGTAATTATTACGTTTTAATGGGTTTTTACAACTATTAATGAATACATTACAATGAAACAATTTTTTTTTGTATGTAAATAAATCAGATATGATGTTTCTAATATATAGGTAGTGGCTGTTTAGAGGATCTGCCTATACATAAAGCATTATTGCATTAGGGTAGAAATTATTTATTATTTCACGTCATATTTAATTACACTTTAATGCATTCAGTTTGAACTGTAATCAGGTTTCCGTAAACTGTAAGACATAATTTCGGTTGATTGATTGAGTTTTATCTGATGATCGATCGTGATTTGTTTGAGATTGATTAATTAATTGATTTGTTTGTGTGTGTGTGTGTGTGTGTGTGTGTGTGTGTGTGTGTGTGTGAGGGATAGAGAGAGGGGGGAGGAAGAAACAAGATAGAGCAAGAGAGAGGTGTGCATTATCAGCTTCAGAAAATGTTCATTAGTCTATACGCCACGAGATGGCGCTAAAATCAATTTTTTACTCAAAGGGGCTAGGGCGCAGACCCTGATACAAGTCCTGCCTTACAAGAACCTCTTATTAGAATACAATTTTGTATGACGGGACGAAGGCCTACATCTGTAAGCTTAAGTTAGAACAACATACAATTGCACCGAGGGGGCCACGCTAGGGGCTAAGCTCTACACTTATCTTACAAGGTTAGGTTCCCAAATCATCTCCGGCCATGGGGCGAAGGCCCGAGGACAAGTTGCGAAGCCCTACACGTGTCGCACAAGAACCTCCTTACTTATTAGAAATACAACGTTTAGGTAAAAGATCATCCAATAGCATGTGACCATTTTAAAGCAATAGGACCGATAATTTTATTAATAATATCTTATTAATTAAGCAATTACCAACATTGTATGCGTGTGTATTTGTCTAACCTCCAGGTGCACTGCTATTAATATAGTCAGAAGGACCTTAATACCATCAAAAATATCCCTAAGACCAACCCCAAGTCCAGATCCAGCCCCCAGCACCAAGACCTGCCCCTCACGTGAGCATGTGCAAAAAAGGCTCTAATTATGGTTGACCTCGAAAAGAAACCATGAGGGTTGAAAATACGCATCCTATACGTGAGCTGTCATAAAATAGGGGTGAAAAAACACGTCCTACACGTGAGCGAGTAAAAATAATTAATTAATAAAAATAAATAAAGATCAACATCATCTTAAAGCTATCAGATTAAGAATTTCCCTCAGGTTAAAAATAATTAATTAATAAAGATAATTAAACATCATCATCATCATCTTAAAAGCTATCAGATTAAGAATTTCCCTAGGATAAAAATAATTAATTAATACAAATAATGAAAGATCATCATCATCTTATAAACTATCAGATTGAGAATTTCCCTAGGATAATTAATTAATAAAAATAATTAAAGATCATCATCTTATATTAATAAAAATAATTAAAAGATCACCATCTCAAAATAAGGGTAAACAATACGGTCTCATACGTAAGCGTATAAAAAATAAGGGTTGAAAACACGGTCTCACACGTGGATGTGTAAAAATAGGGGTGAAAAAATACGTCCTACACGTAAGCGAGTAAAAATAAGGGTGGAAAATGCGGTCTCCCACGTGGGCGTGTAAAAAAAATGGCCGCGCAAGTACCCCACACCCCGGGGCTTTTGTGACGTAAAAAGAGAGAGTTCAAGTGTCCCTCTTCTACTCATTAATAAAGTCGTTTGCAATGTGAATGTGCAATGACGGTTTTTATTTTTTAATGTGTAAAATATACTATAATAAAAGAAAACCAATCGAAACTGTCTTAAGAAACATAATTCATATTTCTCCTCGTTATCTTGTATTTAATTATGAATTATTTTACATATTTGTAAGAATGACATAATAAAAATTTTTAAGTATTTTAATGGGCACTTATGTATATAATTTATTTAACATGAACAAAAAGTGTTGCATTGCAAACTCCTCTTGGTTTAAGTGTACTTCTTATAATCTGTAAAACATTATTGAATCTAAAATAATGTTCTTTACTTAAAATTTTATTGTAGGATACCACAAATAGTCAGGTTGTAAAATCACAAAGAAACCGGATGTCCTGAATTCAAAGGCGCCACAGCGTTGTAGTGCCTGTAAATATATTTCTCGGCGATAATGCCACATTTAGAAATATACCTCAACTACCAAGGTCAAATTACAGATATATGGTCGTTATGGCACCCTGAAACGCTGCCATAGCGATGGTATATATATATATATATATATATACACCCTGAAAAGGAAAATTTATATATATATATATATATATATATAACCGCAATAGTTTACGTTAGAAAGGTAATACTTCGACTTGCCTTTCGTTCTCAAAAAAATTCTTCTCCATAAATGGTGATTTACACCCCGAAAAACAGCCACCAGAGAAATTTTCTAAAATATATTTTACACCACACAAAATGTCTGTTAAACACCTTAGGAACAAGGCATTCAACAAAATTTTCTTATCAAATTTTAAAATAGTTAAATAGATGTATTTCAATAAAACAGTATAATATGTACTTATTCAATGGTATTACCATCTAGTGGTGATTTAGCAAAGTGACAGATACTTATAAAATGTAAGAATTTGCAGCTAACCAGAACCTACGTATAGGTGGCACTAGTAGGTTTATTTTAAGAACTTTTATAAAATAAGAAATATACGTACGACAAAGAAATAATTTAATCAATTATAATAAATGGTAAAGGAAGTAAATACAGAAAATTTAGATCATTTTGGCAGAGAAATAAGTAACGAGTAAACCGAAGTAAATAACAATCCTAACTATTCAGGCTACAGATACATTTTGGTTTTACCAAACAGTAATAAAGGGAAAATTACAAAATCGATCCGAAAAGATACGATATCCATTTTTGCACGTTACAAAGTGGGTGTCAATTAAGGAGAGAGATAAAGTGATAATGTAATAAATACATTTTCTTTAAAGTTGTCGTCTGCAGTTTTAGTTGGTTTGTTTAACGATCATATTCCATAAATCACTCTTAGGCCACTCATTATCTTGAAATATATATGTAAACTAGGGATACTATTAATAATTGTGTGGAGTTGTAATATATAACTTGGATTCACTCGCCGATTTAGACCACCAAATAAGCAAGCTGTTACGTCAACGTTAGGCGTCCATTATCATGCTTGATTAATTAAGGCCCTCTTCCCGGAAATAATAATTTCCCTCAAATTTCCTTCAAAGCTAGTGGCGCTCAAACATTATTACTCTCCTCATCGCTTTTACTACCAATATTTTTTGGATTTTCTCTAGCTCATATATATATATATATATATATATATATATATATATATATATATATAAAGCTGAGTCCTTAGGCTCTGACCAACCTCCTCCTTTTTCTTGTTACGTGGTAGGTTAGACACGTGGCAAGTTATGTGTAAAGTTAATATGCAATTCTAGTTGACCAAAACATGATCTTTCAGACGCCGTTCAATTTGTAACGTATGTTTTATTTAATAAATTTCATCAAAATTTGAATTAATTTTATTGACAAGAACTGCCTCTATATGTAACTTCTGAACTACGATGAAACAAAATTAGAGCAGTGACGGCTCGTTATCTTTTATAAATTCTGGATTGGATGTTCATTTATACTTCGTTTAAAATCCATCTAATAGTTTTTAATGTTATCTTGTCAACTTATTTTGATCTTGAATATACAAAATGCTTAAATATATTCGCAGTTCATCATCAACCACTTTCCAGTGGCGTATCTTAATTCCTAAATAAATGAATTTTCGTTATTAGATTCGTATTTAAGTACGAATAATGTTTACAAATTCAATGCATATTACACCTTGGAGCCAAAAATGTATGTACTGAATTTATTTGAAGCGTTACACCAAATATTGCATAACTTTCGTTCCAATCATGCAGCATACATAAAAACACACTCTCACAAGCACATGCCTGAGAAGCCACAACTAACGGAGAGTGGTGGACACAATCATGCCGTACCACCGCCAATACAGTATAACCGAGAGCGCTTCAAACTTAGAACAGGATGGGCAGCAACCACACCCTGGCATGTATATCCAGAAAGCGCTCAAAGTTCATGGGGGCAGTCGCTAACAAATGAAAATTCCATGGGATCGCATATAATTTTTCGAGCTTCCGCTCTGCGACTAGTGAGGTGTATGATCCACAACAACCACCCCCTACGACACATTCACTTAAACACGAGGGACAATACCAAATGACGCTGGGAGGTCTGGTAGCCTTGCGCCCACGTAATTCTTTTCAACCCAGCCCCGCCTCCTGGTTTGGGCCTGATTTATACAACAATAAAAATATAAAAGCAACACATTCACCCAAGAAAAATAAATGTAAAAACGTCAGATTCAGTAGCATGTTACATCCGGGAACTCAAAGATCAGCATAATATTACCATCGTCAATCAGTATTATAATCAGAATTCCTAAACTAAGTTAACCTTACCTAAAAGAACAACTAATTTAACTAAGTCAAATCCATTATATGCAAGTGAGTGAATAAATAATGCTACATAACTATAACGACCAAAAATTAAAACCAAATTCTACGAAAACAAAACAACTTAAGCATACGTAAAAGCGGGTGAGACAAGACAAACCAACTAAAGTTACATTGTAATAGCTTCTGGGAAAGTCTCATTCAATGAAAAACAAAAATTTTCAACGTGAATAAAACAGGAATAGGACAAGTCGGCTCCGCCGACTCATCGCGGCCGATTCATCGAGGCCAACTCATCGCCGGCCAACTCATCGCCGATTATGTTTTCGATAAATTCACGAAATTGTTACCCTTACTTGCTTGTATAAATACCGATACCGACCATCAATTTACTTAAATTTTAATTTTTAATATACTATGGACATTGGTAAGTATTGTAACCTGGGAACTTTAATCTTAAGTTGAATCCATAATGATAGTAAATATTAGTTTACAAGATATACTTAATGACATTAACATTCCCTTAAATCTTTAACAATTGATAATGAGCTTTAAATTGATAATAGTTAATAGACAATAATAGACATAAATTAATTCTTTACGCGCGATTTTTGCACCATTTCCCGATCAGCCTCGGCGATGAGATGGCTCGGCGATGAGTTGGCCGACTATAAGATGCTCACGATGAATCGGTTGCGCTGACTTGTCCTAGACCCAATAAAACGCCCACTACACACTTCACAAGAATAATTCGATCATTATCAGTTCCATGCTCGAACGTAAGGGATGGTATCACCCACAGCATTCTTGCTAGCGGTGGTGAATACCACTCCTAACCGCTCCTTCCACACCCCTTTGATTAGTCGCTTCTTACGACAAGCAGTTGGTCTCTTCTGTAGAAACATTTTAGGCCGTCTCCACATAGCATCAAACAAAATAAACATAAACTTTGTTTCATATAAACTCAATACTAAATAAAAGTAAAATAATGTTCAGTTCAACCAAAAATTTCACGTCAATCACCTATACCAACAGCGCTCACAACAGGAAGCAATCTACACCGAGAAAACGGAAAAGCGGAAAGTAGCCGAAGTGAAAGTGATGAAAGTAAGTAATACCAGAAAACAGCATCTTTTTTATTTTAACAACTACAGTTTCGCTTTTAATTTCTTACTTTTTCGTCAACATTCGGAGCTTCTGCGTAGGTAGTAGTTTGGTATAATATGTATATAATGGTGGTACTAAAGGAATTGAAATTTGATGTAGGCGGTTTTTTTTTATTAGAAACATTAGAATGTTGGATACAAAATATAATCTTGTTAAGAAAAAAAGGTTAATTCTAGTAGTACGTACTTAACTAAAGATTGTCTCTAAGTATATTACAAATAAAAACAAATCAACAACGAACTTATTTTCTGTTACAGACCAACGTAAACGGTAATTTTGCTTCATGTTTTGATAATGTTCCAAAGAGGAGTCCTTTAGACCAGTAACTGCTTTTATATTACAATTACTTTCGTTCTTGTTTAAAGGTTGTAAATTTCAGATGATGCACCATTTTGAGTATTTTCGTTTTCATCATATTCAACATCTTGCTCAATCTCAATTTATTTCAAGCATTTTCCTTTAAATTAACATTTTTTACGCTAATTACCAGCTATAAAACTTTAGCCACTTTGGCTGGTTGATATATGTTATCAGTCGGTCTAAAAAGAGAAAAAATATATTACTATTAAGTCCATCTTAGGACGAAATAATCCTTTCTTTTCAAGCAGCAGCTCTATAAATGAATATTCTATCTGCTCCAGTTTTACGCGTAATTGTATATTAATCGTATAAAACATTAATATTTTTTAGATTAAAGAATTGACAAATTTCCAGCACAAAGGGGGCTGTAAAAATTATATATTTATAAGATACATTTTTGACATTTTTGAAATAAAGTAAAAGGTTTGACTTCTAGTCAGGTTTGTACGTTACAATCAATCCTGTCAATATTACACTGAGATTATTGCCCAGAATATTTTGCTGTATCTTTTGTTTGTGTCAATAAACGTATGTAATATAGCTTTGATTGTTTGAATGACATGTAGGACGAAAAAAATAATTTGGTCAAATATTCGCGTTCTCAAGCGACAGTGCTGCTATTTTTGACGAACCAGAGGAAATGTGATAGAGACATAACCTATCATTTTTTAGGTACCCCGTCAAAACAGCCCCGACAAAACAACCCACTGACAAAACTGCCCCCGTCAAAACAGCCCTGACAAAACAACCTCTGATAGATCCGGTTTTAATGGTGTTTGGGTTAAACCACACACACATTTGATGTGAAAAACTTAAAGGTTGATATAAAATTTATAGAAATTAGAAAAAATATGATTCTCAGGTGTCGAATTGTACATTATTAAATTATTTCTGTCAACATAGTCTGGAATTTTTTATTTAACTTTAAATTTAATTTAATAATTGCAACAATACAAAAAACCTAAATGTAATAATAATTATAAGTTTGTAGATATACATTATGATAAAATTTTATACTTACATTTATTTTTGTTTATATTTCGTGTGTAAATAAATAAAAAAAATGCAACAGAAATAAAAAGTAAAGAAAAGAAAAATTAAGCAAGAAATACATAAAATAAAAAAGATAGAACAATTGAAACAAAAGTTAAAAAAGAACAATGAAGAACAATTATAAAAAAATACAACTTTTTAAAGACAAAAAACACAATTAACGAGAAAAAAAGGAAGATCAAAAAACAAAAAAAGTGTTCAATAAGTATCTCCAACTCAGGTAGACATACTGTACAGGTATAATAATTATAAATTCTTTAAATAATATGGTATTTATTTTGACTGTTTTGTCGGCGGGCTGTTTTGACGGTGGCTGTTTTGTCGGGGCTATTTTATCCGGGGTTGTTTTGTCGGGGCTGTTTTGTCAGGTCACCACCCATTTTGTACGTGTTGTTTACATGCGAGAATATAACTTGTTTAGTCACGGCTTTCTTAATCTAAATGGCCGGCAGGTATTTGAACGCGTCAATCACGCGTTGACCTTATTCGCGTTCAATTAGTAATTTTTTGTCTATAAGATTGCTGGAACGATTATTTGGGCACCAATCCATAGAGAGAAAAAAGTTGAATACAACAGATGTAAACTTTATAGAAAAGTTTTGGGATACCACGAAAAAATGGAAACGCTGTAAAAACGGTAAGAGGTATCAAAAATATGTATAGAAACAAAGTTGTAGAGAATAAAATTTTCTATACAAAGGTCAAGCAGCATTCGTCGATTTTCATTTGTTTAGGTGGGAGAGAGGATCAAAGTTAGATTTTTGTCGAATTCATTGAAATTGCACTAGGCATATCCTGATTAGTCAATATTTAATGCATAACCGAGATTGCTTTGAAAAATGTTGAATACTGTCTCCGGTGCGGGTGACAGTACGAACTGTTGCACTGCTGGGTATCTACCCAAATTTGTTGGTATCTAAAAAGCCCCAAAAATTTGGTACAACTTAAAAATAATTGTATTAAAGATAGTATACATAAATAATGGGGCCACTTTGTCCTTTCAAATCCATAGAGATTCTTTCAAACGGCGCTGTAGCTTTTATTAAGGTACTTTGTGCTTTTGCAAAGCGAGGTTTTATAACAGCGCAATCTCTACAAATAGATGTGATCCTTTTCACATCATCTACTGAATATGGTAAGTTCTTACTCCTTACCCACTGTGACAATCGTATTACTCCGGGATGGCATAAAGATTTATGCCTTTCTATCAGTTTATCGAGATTTGTATCTATTACCGCAATTTTTACAACTCCAGATAAGGCGTCAACAACGATTTTATCACTACGTGGACGATAAATAATTTCGAATTAAATTTTGAATGTTCTAGTCGCTTTCGCTGTATTTTTTCGTTTTTAATCTTTGAACCATGTTTTTGACTAAATATCAATGACACTGATTTCTGATCTGTAATAAGACGAAAAGACTTGCCTACAAGGACACGTCTCCACTTCTTTAAAGGTTCTACTATAGCATATGCCTCCTACGTTCGATTTCCGAAAGTACAGTTGAAAAGAATGCGACAGGTCTACATACTTGAGATAATGATGGGGCTATAGCATACTCGCTGGCATCAGTTACGACTGTAAATGGTCCAGGCCACTTTTCGAAAAACATTAGTGCTTCATGTAAGGGTGGAAAACGTTATGTTCTAACGAAAGGACGTATCTTTTCAGAAAAAGATACGTTTGGTGGTTGAGAAAGATGGTCCAATATTATGGAGAGGGGGCGGGGCTGTTTGTTTGCGCGGGGATTCTTGATCTGATTTTCGTGAGTAAAGGATGTGAAGTTTGGAGTTGGGGCGTCCCTTTTTTCGAATACCTGGAGGACCGAACCTTTCGGAGAAGTTGTTTGCAACTAAAGCACCAGTTTGGTGGATATTTGTGAAGACGTTCATTCCTCCTGGTTACTTATGTTTAAGTTACGGACCCTGGGGTCAATCAACGAACATTTCACAAAGGAATGTGTTTATATAACTGCATCATCAAAAAAATACCTTTATACGAAATACAGTTTAAGTTATTTCATTTGCTAAACTTAAAATAATAAATGCGTATGTAGCTTTGCACAAAATAGCAAATAACTCAAAATTGGTACTTTTTATCAAAAAATACTTTTATACCAAATTACTTGAAAATGATCGCGCAATTCAAAAATTTTCGCTAAATGAGAAAAAACGTCAGCGGTGTACAAGTTTTTTCTTGGAAAAAAGCAAACACAACCATGTTTCTCCGTCACTGGACTACATAATCTATCGAAATAAACTTAGAATTATGAAAGACTCTTATTAGAAATACCACCTAAAATTTTGAATTATTTTAATAAATCGTTAGGAAGATATTTAAAAAAATTATTTTTATGTTTTATGTTTAAGTTTAAGAACCTGTATCTTGAAAACGAAGCCTTCAAAGAATATTATTTATATGGCAAACTATAGTTATTTTTCAATAAGGAATCCGCTCCTGAAGTTAGGCGTATTAAAGTAAAATCAAAATAGAGACATTGAGGTTATATTTTGTAATAAAAATAGAAATGTACGTAGGTAGGTATGTGAAGCTTCTACTTTTGTGCAGATGGTCAGAAAGTGTTGTGTACAGTTTTACCGATCAACCTGTCCTGTTGCAGATGTTACCGAGACTCCTTCAACTTTAAAATTTCCTTACAATGATAAACGGCGATTTTGGCTAAGACAAATTAGCTGTGATGTCAAAAGTGAAGATAGAAAAAAACACCGACATTAACGGAAGATTCATGTCTTAGTAAATTTCCAGATCATCCATCCTATGAGGCCTCCAACTTGCCTCTGAAACAAAAAGCTCCAGAAGAAAGAACCGCAGAATGTCCTATGCATAAGAAAAGGAAACAAGAGTTGGCTAAGCTAGCAGCCAGTGATACAGATATCGTTGGAACTTTTGAATAGTTTTCAGAGGTTTGTGTGTTGCACATCTCCAGTCACTGGTTTTGTAAAATAACTGAAAGTTTTGTGTTATTCTTTAAAATATGTACAGATGATGTGCCTAAAATAACGGCAGAATTCAAACATACTGTATTTCACGATGGAAAAAATCGTTCCGTTATTTCATAAATAATAATTTTAGCATGACGAAATAAGTATTAATTCATTAATTGATTTAATGTTATTTAAAACGATTGTGACTCTGCGCCCCCCTTTCTAATATTTTGTATTCTATATAGGAAAGTGCCACTGCCGAATTTTTATCTTTCTAAATAACGTCTTCTTTTTATGCGGTCAGTTAAAAAATTAGAATCTAAGGTTTATAAAACAAACAGCGAAAAAAATCAGTTTTGATTAACAAAAAATAATAATAAATTTAAAGAAATATTAAAAAATAAAGAATAATGTATTGTTCGTTGTAATTCTCTAAATCAACAATAAAATAAAATATTCCTAAAGGAACTTTTGCAGAACTATTTATTAATGAAAATTAGTAAAAAAACTTTTAACTAAATTGAAAAAATGTTATTACGAAGGATTATTGTAGGCAACTGGTAATGTTATTAATAGCTGTATAATAATTAGGCTTACCTGTAACGGAGAGTGGTGGCAAAGTAAAGAAAACAATGATTAATTATATGACTATATGCACAAACTTTTATTTCAATCCTCTAAAATCTATTGCTTTAAATGATATCGCGTTCGGCGTATTAGATAATGAAACTTGTCTTTGAACATGGAATATTTTGTTAAATGGAAAATTGTAATGATCCTAAAATTCATTACCTATTAATTATCCAGAAATTCCTATCAAAACTTCTTTCCCATTTATTTCCTCAAACTGAATGTAGTATTGTTTATAAATCCTATCAGTTTCCCACTCCTTTTCCCTCATTCGGGAGGTAATGGGTTCGATTCCCGTTACCGTCTACCTTGTATGAGGTTTTTTCAGGGGTTTCCTCATACACTTGTAGCGGCATGGCCACTGCGTATATGCACACCATGTGCGGCTGCTTAGGCGAATGCTGGTGTAGTATTCTCCCCCTCAGAACCCTAACTCCGTTCCTTCCGATCCTATCCTGACCACACCCATCCTTAATCCCACCAGTAAGTAGTTACCCAGTAGCGTGGTTCTACTACTGGTGGCTTCGCCCCCAAGAAGTAAGGCTACCTTACGAAGCCCCTTCCTTCCTGTCTAATCCTAATATCCGAGGAACAATCTCAGATCTGCCCTATCGGTGTACGTACCTTGAAGGATAGATAAAGATTGTTAATAGATTGATTTATTAATGGTGGTTTCGACCTGTGATATCCCTATAATTTTCACTATTACACCCTCGTATAAACCTGTTTGAGGAAACTACCACGAAGGGTGTATATAAATTATTAGATATCCATTTTATCCGGATTCTCAATATAAAACTTATACCGACACCAGACCCTTATCCGAATACCACTTATCCCTATATCCTCTCTCCGTTACACACCCTCTTGAATCCTTGTCCGAACTCCTACCACCTGATATCGAAACCAAATTATCCACTCACATGGTCCTGCGATTTCAAAATAACATCCCTGGATAAACTTTACACTAATTCTATTTAGTAGTCTAGTCTAACTCCAGTACTAATTATTAAACATTATTTAGTACACCACATTTCCATTCCACATGATTCTCACTTTATATTAAAATTTCTCCATTTAGTTATCCGATTAATCATAAAAATAAATAAATCACCTTGTTTTACACATAGTTCATTTAGTACAATTGTGTGCAATCTATTTTAACAATATCCATTAAAAATTAATTCTCATTCCAGACATCAAAATTTTACATTATAACACTAACAAACAGCTGATATAACAAGTGCAAATGTTAGTGTAAGTCAAGGGTTATTCTAACCAGTTTAAATACCACATCTTTCCCATGAACGTCAACCAATTATATGTAATTGATTTAACCCCCTTAAGTCACCTAGATTTCACCCCTATATTAATGATTACCCACCAATTAATTAACATAAATGTAAAATTAATAAAATCCATATCTTACCTGATTGGAGTTATTCCACTTTCATAAAAACCAGTCGGTCCACTTATCTTCACCCCACTAGTAACCCGACCGAAAGTCATCCTTGTTAATTAATATCAGGCTTAATAAAAGAAAAACCGCGGAAATTCACAGACACCTGCTTAATGACGTTTGTTACAGCTTGCGACCAAACCCGAAGCCAGATCCCGACGTCCCATCTCAAACTACCGAACGGTGATTAATGGTAGTTTATAAACCAGAATAATTATTTATTTTTAGTAATTAAAAGTATTATATTTTTGTTTAATTCATAAATTATATTCTTAATACATCGTGTTATTTGATTCTAAATCCCGGCAACCCAACATACATTGGAGTGTTGAAAATTGCAAACTGAACCTCACCTGAGATCTGTGAGCGACCAAACCAGGGCAATTAATAAAACAATTATCGAACACCCGTTGAGGGTGTTACAAAATTGTAATAGTTATGTTTAGAAATCTAAATTTATATGATTATAACGATAATATAATTGCATCTTACATTACAATTAATAAAACTATATGTATTACGATCATAATAACTCCCCCTGCACTACTAGATTTTATTTAATTCATTAAAATTATATTTATAATTATCTTTTTATGTATGTATTTTAAAACAGTTGGATATATCATGAACTATAACTTTTACGAAGTTGCCCTTTTTATAATTATTTAAATTGCCCAAACTAACTTTTAAAAACAGCCGCATGTAAAGATTCATCAAAGGGGATAGGGTTCAAAATTTAGAAGAAACTTTATTTTTAAATGACAAAATAAATGATTATTTATTTGAATTATACTAAGATTTTGAATATAATAATTATAGTTAATTTGATTAATGCACATTGAGTTATTGCCCAACTATATTTTATTGTATTTAACTTGCTCAAATAAATTGAATTATAAATTTTAATTTGCATTAATATGTGTGTCACACCCTGTACATAACGAAATTCCTACAAAATGCATACTTGGACATGCGCTGTGAATACGTAAACATGTGACTTTTGATGACCATAAAAATGAAGTCCTCCATACATGTAAGTATAAATACGTTTGAAATTAAACAATACTATATTAACCATTTACAATTTTAGACTAAATAATGTTCCCTTTGGACATGCATACACGTTGTCGCACATCATGTTTGTTACAAAGGATGGAAATTATGAACATAACAATGAAATATCAATGTCAACAATAACGTACAAAATCACAACTCACATAAAATGTCCTCCTTCTCTGGTTACTGCTGATGAAGTTGATTGTAGAAAACAGCTCCTTCGAACTCCAACTCTGCTTCTCGAACATCCAAATTTTCTTCAAGATAAACAGCTTATACGTTTACGTAAGTTTCACTAATGTTATTATATTTCTGATGAATCTTTATTTTTAGGATCATCACACTTCTTACATTTATTTCAAAATAAATTTTGAAAAGCATGGATAGTTTGAAGGATATTATAAATTAAACACGCTTTCAGTAAATAAGGTGTATAATGATGATAACACGAAGAGAACACAATTAAATATCCATAACAACGTAAACAAAATAAACTTAAAACAAAACAATATCGAAACTGCGGAAATATTTTCACTTACTATCGATAACATCCGATTTTGAATTTTAAAAAGGTAAACTAACCTTAATTTAATTATTTCCCGACCAATGACTATCACTTGTTTCTTTAACACTTCCGATACTAAAATCGCACTTTGTTTTTAACGAAGTGACGTTATTTTGTTTAAAAATAATTTCACAAAAAATTTGGCAACATCTTACTTTAGCAAGTTGTTGAAACAGATAAAAATTAAGAGAGATTGTAATCCTTCAGCACTTCTATATATATATATATATATATATATATATATATATATATATGATTTTGCTTAACGACCAAATATTCGACTGTTATCAATAGTTACTGACAAAGTTTCCTAAATTCTGATTGGCTAAAGCAATTTTTACATTACGATATATTTTCAAAACCTTATAACTTTTGCCCCCTTAACCCTATCTTAAAACTAAAAGCATTTACACAATCTACATAATTTTCCCTATAATTTAAGACCAAACATGAACTAATTCCTACAATTAATAACTAAGTTCATTTTCACACTGAATTATTGATTTTAAGCTAATTTTATGTACTTTACAGGCCTGGAAATGATTTCCACAAGAATATAGGATGCTACTACACATAAATATTCATCTTATACAGGCCTGCGGCCAATTTGAAAGGAAAATTATTTAATTTTTCCAACACTCTTAAAAACTAAATTTGACAAAATGGTCACAAATATAGTGAATTGTGACGTGAAATTGAGGTTACTTTACTATTTTTACCTCTTATAATTTATTTTACACAAATCCTCTCAATTTAAAATACTTTTTACATAAATTTTGTGTGAGGAAATAACATAACCTCATATTGTTAATACAATTTTCAATGTAAAATTTCACACTTTTAACCACTATAACTGTTTGTGAAAGTGTTTAAACTTAATGTTTATGTCTCATTTTAATTTATTTTAACACTTTTATAGGTCCATAAGTTCTTCTACGACTAGTGTCGAATTGTTGCAAATCACTAGTTTAAGGTCTGTAGATGTAGATTAAACACAATAATTCCAGAACTGCTGCTTAATTTATGTTTTATAGTTAACCACCAATGTAATTGTTCTGTTTTTTCGTAATTTTAGCACTGATATACGTTTATCGCACTAACACGAATGTTTTCAGGATTCTTGGCTGCGTACATTTAAATTGTGACATTGATACCAGCCTATATCTAGTTTTTACATTAGTTTTGTAAACTACAGCATGTAGCTCATGTCATCAGGGAACATTATGTTTAAATAAACTTACTAAACTAAATATGAACTTGTACTAAATCATAACGATAACAAACATACCCTATACTTAAATGTAATGTGCTGTCGATTATACTTATATTAATATTTTATTATGAAATATCTAAATTTACATACATCTCAATGTTAATTAACCATTCTTATCTAGAATTACTTATAACGAGATGTACCATTTGTACAAACTAAAGAAATTATTCACTATGTGACTTACATAGCTACTCGAATGTAATTTAAATCATCTCAGTATATTATTGTAGAAAACCTATTCAATTAATTAATTTCTAAAATTAAAGTAAAAGTAAATACGTTTTACATTGTAAGAATTCCCAAAGTAATCGAATGCTTTTGCTTATCTTAATTTAACCTTTAATTTAGTAATTCCATGTTGGTGAACGGTTGTATAAAATTTATGCTTAAGATATATACTATTCTCGCCAGAAAAGAATCGCCCTGCGCCATTAATTTATGAACCTAGCTATCCAAATTGTGTATGCTGCCATCTCATACCAAAGCGACTTTAAAAAAAGGATAGTAACATACTTGAGTGCATTTGACACAATCGACATATGTCATTGAATAGTTTCATACCTTCATACAATGAAAAGAGAAATAAATATTCGTTGTTATTGCTTAACAAGCATTTTAATTTTAATTTGACTAAGGACGTAATTTTAACACACAACCTCACTATCTTGCATTCAAGAGGTAGGTAATATTTATTTTTATTTCAATACAGCGTGCGGCAAATGCTCTGGGCATATCTGTGGCCACAGTGAAGCATATTAAGTCTCGCAGTAGATCTAATCCAATTTTATCTAGTCCAGGTAAAAAACGGGCTCGTAAAAATACCAAATCAAATGATCTGCTAGAACCATCCAAATTGTACATTAGGAGTACATTGTACAACAGGTATGCAGAAACTGAGTACAATCTAACGTATACATATTCCCACATCTGAAATGCCTTTAATACAGAAAAGCATATCACAGTTGCAGCTGTACATGCTGAACTACGTCATAGTCATGTTTTATTAAGTGATAGAAGTTTAAATCGTACATTACACACTTTAGGCTTCAAGTTCAAGAAAGTCTAATCGTAGAGCTTTATTGGAAAAACATAATATAGCAGAAATGCCCTCATTTTGTTAAACGATACATTCACCTAGTCGAAGACAAATAGTATTTATGGATGAAACATGGATCTACTGTAAAGGAAATCCAGGCAAATCACGGTAAGATCAAAACGTAAAAAGTGTACGGGAACCTCAGGGCTATGATGGTAAATGCTTTATTGTTATTCATGCGGGTTGCATCACATGATTTATACAGAATGCATCCTTATTATTTGCTTCAAAATCATTAAAAGAAGATTAGCATGGGGAAACGGATGTAGATCTGTTTAAAAAATAGGTTATTGAGCATTTGTCAAATAATTTAGAAAAGCCTTCATTAATTATTATGGATAATGCATCATACACTCAATGAGTCGGGAAGGTCCTAAATATCATCCTGGACAAAGTCTAAGATGATTTTGTGGTCAACACAAAAAATGTTAGTTATGACACCACACTATTCAAAACAACTTGATTCACTTATTAAATCTCGGCAAATAGAGAAAAGGTATGAGGTAGACGAAACAATTAGAAGCTATGGCAATGAAGTGTTAGATTGCCACGCATCATTCTGAAGTTAATGAAGTTGGTGTTATTGTATAGTGTACAATCATGAGGTGTGGTTATTTTTGGGTTAAAAAAAAGAAAAAAAAGGATTTGGTTTTAATTGAGTAATGAGTGTTACTGGGTTAAGTGTGTGTGTTATATGTCGTGTGTGTGGCGTGGTTGGTGTGCTTATCTGCGTTGGCCGGCACCTTGCTAGGGTCGTCATCCAATAAACGTGAGGATGCGGAGGGCATAAGGGATGTTTTCAAGAGATTCTTCTATCTCCTCGAGGAGGTCGTCGAGGAGTTGAGTAAGGATAGCGGGAGGATGTTTAAATTTTAATTTGGGTTTTCTTCGTGGGAATTGGGGAAATCGGTAGTTATAAGGAGTGGTCAGGATCTCTTTGGTTGGGACGGTGTCGCCGAAAATTCTTTTGTGCGTGAAATTTTTCTGACGGGTTTGGATTCTATGGGTGATTGGTGGTATATTGGCGTGATGGATGGTGAGGTTATTAGGGTACCTGAAGGGTAATCGGTCTATACGTCGGAAAATTCGGCGTTCACAGGAAGCTATAGAGGAAAGGTGTTTAGAGTTTATATTAGTGTATATGGGAGCTCGGAAATCCATAACAGGGCGGATGTAGGTTTTATACGAGTGCATGAGTGTTTTGGGGTAGCAAGCTCTGATTCTACCCCGGAGGGCACCCAGTAGGTTTGCACGGTTCCTAATCTTATTGAGGGTTTTCTGAACATCAAGGAGCCAATTGAGGGTTCTCATGAAAAGTATTCCAAGGTAGGTGATATTATCTTGGAGAGGGAGTCTTTCTTGATTCAAAGTGAGGGACACATTTTTGGAGGCAAGCTGGGGGAACTTATCTTCGGTGTAATGAGGATGGCGGAATAGGATTGCTTGGGTCTTGGAAGGATTGACCGAGATTCTCCACCGGTTAGGCCAGTTGGAGAAGTTCCGTAGGGTTTTAGATGAGGAGGGAGGCCGTTTCACTGTTCCGATTAACCGTCCAGAAGGCGGTGTCATCTGTGAACTGTGCTACGACTACTCCGGGTTGGGTGACTTCGGGAATATCGGAATCGAAGATAGTGTAGAGGATCGGGACTAAGGCAGAACCTTGCGGTACGCCTGCTGTGGGTTGGAAAGAATCTGAGTAGGTTTTCTCCACTTTGACCGGAACTGATCGATCAGTCAGGTACGAAAGTAGGAGTTTGGTGAAAGGGTCGGGAATGTTTAGGTTTCGGATCTTGCGCAGGAGACCGGCGTGCCAGACCTTGTCAAATGCCTGCTTAATGTCCAGAAACACAGCCAGATTGCATTGCTTGTGGTTGAATGCTCTGGTGGTCTCTGTAAGCAGCTTCAACAAGGGATCGTGAAACGTTCGGTTGGGACGGAACCGAATTGGTTGTTGGGAAGAAGATCATTAAATTCTCGGTGTTCCCTGAGTCGCCTGGCTAGAATCTGCTCGAAGCATTTTCCGAGGCAACTCAGGAGCGAGATAGGTCTGTAGGAGGAGGGTGAGGTTAGGTCAGGGTTTTGGTATCATGACGATGGAAGCCAATTTGCAGTCCGTCGGGAAATATGATTGGGTTAGGCATCTGTTACAGATTTCGGAAAGTAAGCGGAGGGTTGGGTCGGGTAGGTGCTTGAGGATCTTTCTATATAGGCCATCACGACCTGGGGCTGAATTTTTCCCTTTTTTGAAGTATGTGAGGACCTGGTCGGGCGTAATGTGGGCATAAAAAGGGCTCTCGTTATCGAGTTGGGGTTCAGGAAGGTTAAGGTTGCGGAATTCTTCGAGGCGACCCTCGAGGAGTGCCTTGACGTGGTAGTCAAACTGGGGATCGTCTGGGGATTGGTAAATGGTTTGAAGGTGCTGACCAAAGAAATCGGCATTTCCTTGGTCGGAGGAGATTAGGTTGCCCTGAAGATCGGTTAGGTGTGATTTAGGGTTAACTTTCCTTCTGGTCAGTCTATCTAAATGTTGCCAGAAGAGTTTGCCATTTCTATAATCTAGCTGGGAGGTGACTTTGGACCAGGAATTTCCGGAGTGTTTGTTGGTTTCTCGCCTGATCAAGGCGTTTAGGCGATTATATCCGGTCTTGAGAACCGGATCCCTGGATTGCCGGAATTGACGATAAATTCGTCTTTTCTCTTTGATCCAGTTCACAATGTGTTGTGGGAACGGTTTCTGGGAAATGTCGATGTTTTTTAGTGGCACAGAGGTATCGACTGCTCCCGCAATTACGGAAGTTAGGTCTCTAATTGGAGCTGGACAAAATGAAGTTTTGACCAGTAGGGGTATGTGATCAGATGTGATCGTGGTGCCTAGAAAGCACTCACGATCGAAATAGTGGGCTAATGGCTCGGATACTATATGGTCTATTATTGAGACACCTAAATGGCCAAAGAATGTGGGTTGTTTGTTGGCGACTCGCAACAATGGCAACTGCAACAGAGCAGATGACAGCCTGTTACCGTTGTCATTAGTCGCGGTGTCACCAAATTGGGTATGGCGGGCATTAAAATCACCGAAGATAGCGGCATTATTGAGGTTGGAGGCGTAAATTAATAGCTCATCTGATAGGGTATTATGGCCGGGTTGGTTGTAGTAGGATATAAAAATTATTGGGGTGGGGAAGTGCACCGTTGCAGAAACGCATTCGAGATGCTGCAAATGCGCAGGAAGTTGAAAGGAGTGGATGGGAAGCAATTTTTAACTAGGAGGGCGGTTCCATGTTGGCTATTATTTAGGAAGGAGTGATAGGAGCACTTGGGTGTGAGCTTAGTTTCTGTTATTGAGAAGATGTGTATATTGTGAGTGTGTAGGAGGTGTTTAATTAGGGGGCGCTTCCTACGCACCCCCTGGCATTAATGGTTCCTGCTAGGATATCCATTGGAAAGGATTAAGGTTTGAGTTGGCGGATTACGGCGACCTTCATCCGCGTACCGGATACGCAGACGTTGATACGCCGTTGGAAGAAGTTCTGGGAGAGCGAGTCTTGAGTTTGAAAAACTCTAGACTGCCGGTCAGGGAACATGGTGAAAAGGGTGTGTGTAAGAAATCCTTGATGGATAAGGATTGTGTGTCGGGAGCGGGTTTAAGGTGTGCGGTGTCTTCCGAGTCGGACTCTTCAGACAGGATAGGATCGAGGAGAGCCATCTTCGACGGGGAACTGGGAGGTTCCCGCTGCTTCTTGCTCTGGAAGGAATAGGTAGGATGGGCTACCCCGCATCGGGTTGGACACTCCTCCGCGGTATGCCCCATCTGCGTGCAGGGGGAACAACACTTCGGGAGCGGTTGAGGCATTCGGGAGGGTTCGCACTTGTAGTGTCGCCCGAACATAACGACACCTTGTGCGAGGAGGTACTCAAGGGTGGTTTGGGAAGGAGTGATGATTCGGACGAGGGAGGTAGGGGTGTTAGTGGCCTTCGAGATGATGCGAACGGCCTTCTTCACTTGTGGAAGATCGATCGCATCGAGGATCTCTAGGGCTAGGATGTCCTTATCTACGTGACGAATCACGCAGGAAAAGGAAGGAACTCTAGGTGTGGTATTAGGTGTACGAGGACCGGAGAGTTGAGTAAGGGAAACGGTAGGATCGCCGAAATGGTGTCCCAGCCTAAGCTGCGTACCATCCGGTAGGAGAGAGGATGTCTCTAAGAGACAGGTGTGGTTGTGGTTGAACGTCAAGTTCAACCACGGAAGGTTAAGGGATTTAAAGGAGTTGAATAAGGATTTCTGTGTGGTTATGGCTTTCGGGATATTAATATCTCGAGGATTGGGAGCGGGTAGGTATAGGATTGGGTGAAGCGGGTTTAGGACTCAAGGAGGTGTAGGTGGCTGGGAAGGTGTGGCTAGGAGAGAGGGTATGTGCGCGTGTGCGGGTGTAGGTAATAGAGCAGATGTATGTGTGTGAGTGGGTGTAGGTAACAGAGCAGGTGTGCGAGCGGGTTTGAATGGTTTTGTGGGAGAGGTGGAACGTGTGTAAATGTAAGAGTGCGTGGATGTGGTGGATAAGAAAGAGGCGTTGGAATGGGAACGTGTGCGTGAGGATGGTGGTTGTGAGATTAGGATTTGTGAATAGGAAGTGGTTGGTGGTGTAGGTGGACGGGTGTCGACGGGGTTAGGGGACACAACTTTGACAGTAGCTCGGTGGCGACCTTGCTTAACCATCTCGGCTGCGTTGTTAATAATAGGTCTTTGAAATATGAGGATTAAAAAGAAAATTAAAAATCTGTTTAGCGAAAGGCCGGGTCTCTGCCGAGATGCAGCCTCACACCCAGAGGAAAAAAGGCTTGGAAATCAGAGACCCAATTCGAAACGGAGGAAATTCACAGTTAAAATAAAAACAAACAAGTAATTAAATTAAAATTCTTTATTAATGATACCTATTACCGTTGACCTTGACCCGACGACGATCCTGCTGTTGGCGGTGTTCTGGATGCTTCTGGAATCCTTCGCTGCTGATGCTATATTCCGGTGGCTCCTGCTTTCGGCTAGGCTGTGGCTCCTCTACTGACGACCGCTTCTTCGTATTATCTGTATGCAAGCAGTGACAGATCTACCTCCGAAGCGGCAAAGATCACGATGCCGGAACGACAAGCGAAAAACGCTAGGTTCTTTTTTGTGAAGTTAAGCGATTGTAATCACAAAACGTTTACGCTGGCTAGGGGCTTATGTTCGTAACCGAGGTTCGGACTGCCCTATTAACATTGGAAGAGATGGTTATGAAGACGAAAATGTTATTTCGATGTAAAACAAAGCAATGTAACCGAACTGTTTGGTCTAATTGTGTGTAGCATACAGAAAATACTATAAAGCAGGGGTGAAGACGTGACGAAGTGTTGGACTTATAGTTGGTGAGATGGTGGTTAATGTGAGGAACTATTCAGACTAAAAATTTGGTACAATAAGTCGATTTTTACAACATAACAATGTCGGTAATTGAAGAGGATGTGTAACAATGGCAACTGTAATAAAAAAAACTCAAATGCACACCTTGTAGTTCTGTGGTCTCATGAAATAAAGTTGGGACTTCGGAACACTAAAAGTAATCTAGTATTAACAACATTTATGCATTCGTTTAATGTTCTAGTGCTTAACACTTAATTATATTACTCATAAGAAACTCTTATTTATACCCAGTACATTACTATCAATTCATACATACTACACTAATACATGTATGGAAATTTAACTTTTAAACGTAAATTAAACTTATTATAAGTTTTTGTTATGAACAAATAAGTTCAAAAGTAAATATGTAATTAAAAATTATTATTAATTTTATTAAATACATAAATAAAATAGTAAATTAAACTTCTTAACAAAAATGTTTATTTTAACTGGAAATCTTATTTCCATGGTTACCTATAAACAAGCTCAGTTCACATTTATATTCACAATATATAAAATATGCATGACATATAAACAATCAAGCTGTAGCAATTGTTCGGAAGGTTCAAATAGGATAACCTACAAATTCGATTATCTTTAGTTATCAATTATATGTAAATGTTTGCCGCCAACTTACATGATGTTGCACATAAATATTCTCTATATATTTACATAAAACTGTTGCAATTTGTATTTTGTTGAATGAACACTCATAAATCATAACCTACAAAAACAATTAAGATAAAATATGAACAATTTTTTGCGATTTTCACAAAGTAAACGTTGTTTTCTTTTACGGTGTAAATCTTACAATAAACCAATTTCTTTATATTTCATGGTTAATAGTCATTGCAATAAACAGCATGATCATTTGAAAACCAGTAACTGCACTACCGCCATCTCGGAACAAAGTAATTAATTATAAGAAATTACGGAAATAATTTGAATCAGTTTTTTAATATTAACCACAAAAGATACCGTGGTTTACCTATGATATTAACTCGTATTATTGTAAGTGATGACGCAGGTCCATTCTTTGGTAGCGAGGATAGTATATAATATTTTCTGTTTTTCCCTATTAATAATAAATTGTAAATTTGTTGCTATATCTTAAAATATCAAGGCACCCTCCTTTTGAAACTATTTACTATGTTGAAGTTCAAAGTTAGATAAGAAGATAAAATATCATTTTTACTTTATCATACACAAAGCACACATGTATTGTTTTTGTTAGTAAGAACTATGTCGGGTTCTTGACGATCTTACACAAATTAGAACGATCTAGACTATTGTTAGCAAGTGTATGTGTCCGATATAGTTAAACATACAACTGCACAACATATGTTATATCAAATGTTGCTTAACCCTGCTGTTACCTTCGGGTCTATATGACACGAAATCAAATTGTTGTTTAGATAACTTTTTTGTTTATTAATATATAAACTTTGTAGTTAATGACTTTGTTTCTAACCCATTGAAGAATGAGGTGGCTTGTTTGTTTTAATAATTTTTTTTTCCTTATTTTTTTAAACATGATTGTTACATTGATGTTCCTCGGGTCATTATGACCCGAGGCTGTAATACATTAGTAGGACGTATAAATTTCTATTTCCAATTACTTTTTGAAATATGAGGATAGATAATATGCATATCATCACATGCTTGTTCAAATGTACCTACATATGCGAGTTACTACAGCATTTTCGGCAGATCTGTAGCCGCGTGTGCAAGTCGAAACAGGAACAGACTTGCAACTTCCAGCAGGTATAAATATCATACCGCAGTATGCAACCGACAGTTTTGTTTGTTACGTTGCAGAGTAAAGTATGGTTTGTTGTACGTACCACTAGTTCTTCTAAAGTGCTGAAATAATAATGGCAAAAAAATATCTTGGTGGTGAATACTTAGAAAAACTTATTGATAATTTGAGTGACATTAGTGACGATGAAGCTTCTGAAGAGGAAGATCATATCAGTGATGATAGTGATTATGAACAGTCAGACGATGATTTTTTCGACTATGCTGGACGGGCAAATCCTGCGCAATTGATGCCACCTACTCAATCAGTTCAATCTAAAGATAATGCCATAACTTGGGTGTTAGATCCATTTCCTCAATCAGGGCGTGCAACTAGTGCAAATATCATAAAAGTCGCTCCAAGTCCAACTAGATACAGCAATGCACGAGTCCAGGATGTAAAATCTTCATTTCAGCTATTTTTCAATACTTCTCTGGAAAATATAATTTTGAAAATGACTAACATCGAAGGCCATAGAGTGTACGGTGGCAAGTGGCAAGAATTAGATTACATTACGTTGCAGGCGTACATAGGTTTGTTACTGTTAGGAGGAGTTTACAGATCGCATGATGTGTAATATCTTCTCGGTGCGTATTATGCGGTAATTATGTTTATAATTTTATTATAAACGGGGTGTTGTGTTCCCTCCTGGTTTGGTAACCCAACGCGGTTTTACTTTGCCTCGGCTTTGCTCAATCGTGTTTATAATTTATTATAAACGGGGTGTGGTTCATATTAACTAGTGGGCCGACACTGTCACGTTAAATAAATCTCTTAAAGCGGTTTAAAACGTATATTAAATAATTTTACAAATTAATATATTAATGAACAACACAACAAATGTATTTTCTTCTGGGGTTGGACGGCTTCTGACTCGTTCTCTTGGAGGCGGCTTCCTATGTCCGTAATCGTTTCTGGAAATATAAATGTGTATATTATCTTAACTTACTCCTTAATTAGCACGCAATATTCATATTACGGTCCTGTATTTCCTGAAGCGGGTGCAGTTGCGACTAGTGATCTCGATACCGTTTTGGGTCGGAGGCGCCAGCGCAATAAACTCGAACGGAGAAAATCAATATCGTTCTCGGCTTATGCGCAGGGCATGTTTATATATTCTTCAGTAACTCTGGAGCGCTGAAGCAGGTATGTCGCGCTCCCAGGAAGTAATACACGCGCGAGATCCGCGTATGCAAATGCAAGATCTCTGGACGGTCTTTATTTAATTTATAACCGGTTTGATTTTGTTATTTATTTATCTAACTGGATTAATTACGGACTTCTATACTAAATCTATTTATATACAATTTATTAGGAGAATGAAATACTGGATATTAAAATGCTATACTAAATTTACTAAGGTAAATCGTAATATACACCAGGTCGTAGTTATATTATTTAGCTATCAGTAAATATTGGAGAATTTACGTACTATCTAATTTATTTACAAACGATCTCACACTAGGTGTTTTGCGATGGTTATATTGACTACGAATTTATGCAATAGGTTTCGGGTGTACTCTCCTGCGATCAAAGGCACTGTGTGTGGTTTTATTGTGTTTGTCTGTATGTATTGTATGTATGTGTTTCGAGCGAGGTCTCAGTAATACCCAGAAGACTTAGGCGATGGCCTGTCTTAACCGGATGGACTAAGAGAAAGGTCGTAGGTCTTTACAGCCCTGTAACAAACCTTCACGCTCAAGTGTTACGTCGGGGGTTACCCCTGCGTGGCACTCGTGGTGTTAGTGTACTTTGTTTTTGCGAGTTACGTCGGGGGTTACCCCTGCGTGGCACTCTGGGTGTTAGTGTACGGTTATAACTCCTGGAGACTCAGCCCGGCGTTATTTACGTGTGATAGTGTGTTACTAGGTATGGTTGGATTGTATAATGTACCAACTTACGTATCTTTTGATTGCAGTACAAACGTTAGGTTGCCCGGCGTGACGTGGTGCGCGTTACCATACGGTCGCGATGGACTCCTCGGTCGCAATCAACAGGTCGGTGCTTACACGAAGCAAACGGTGCGGTGGCCGCGGCTGGATATCGGCTTGACTTGAATCTACTTCGATTCATGCATTCATCGATTCATCCATTCATTGATTTTCACGCGCGTCGCGGGTTTATAAAGGTGCATCTGTGGGCGGCTTCGCGGCTACCGTGCGGGGGATGCCGTTATTTGATTGGTTGAAATCGTTCTGACGTGCAAAAACTTACTGGTTTTTAGAAATACACGTCAGCGGTGATTAATAAATTATTCGTTGTGCAATATCGCGTAAACTTTTGAAGTTTTAGATATAGGATAGTCCGCAAATAATTTATTCTAAAAAGCATACGTAAAGGACGCTGGTTCTTTACAGATGAATCTACCAGAAGTTTCTGGAATGCAGAAACAGACAGACCTCTTTTTCGCGCAATAATGTCGTTGAAACGATTTTATTATATATCACGCGTGTTAAGGTTTTATAATAAAGAAGATCGTCAAGAAAGAAGGTTACGGGATAAGTTGGCTCCTATTAGAGAATTTTGGGACAAATGGGCTGAAATACTACCAAAATTGTACAATCCTGGGCAACACGTAACTGTGGACGAGGAGCTGGTTGCATTTAGAGGTCGTTGTCCATTCAAGCAGTATATACCAAGCAAGCCAGCAAAATGCGGCATTGTGCTTTGTGATAGTGCAAGTTCTTATGCTTTAGAAGTTCAAGTATATATGGGAAAACCACCTGGGGGAAAACCTAAGATGGATCAGGGGCTGAGAGTAGTTTTAGGTCTTACTTATGAACTAAGAGGTCAGAATGTAACTTGTGACAATTTGTTTACATCGTATAAATTGGGTCAAATGCTTCTCAAAAGAAATCTTACTATGTAAGGGACTGTCAGGAAAAGTAAGCCTGCGCTACCTATCATGGAAGTAAATAACGTTGTGCATAGTTTCAAATTTTATTTTACTAAAGATAACGCAGTTGTGTCTTATATTCCAAAAAATACAAGAAGGTCATTCTAATGAGTACGTTTCATAACCAGAAACAAATAAGCGAACGAGAAGACAAAAAACCACAAATTATACTTGATTATAATTCTACAAAAGGAGCAGTTGATACATTAGATCAGCTAATCGATGCATACACATGCAAACGAAAAACAAATCGATGGCCCATAATCTTATTTTACAATATTTTAGATACCAGCGCCTATAATGTCTTATGGCGCGAAATAAATCCAGACTGGAATAATAATGTTTTGTTCAAAAGAAGACTGTTTTTGGAACAACTGGGCAAACAATTGGTAAATCCTTACATTTTGTCCAGAAAAAATGTTCCCCGTAATGAACAAGCAGCTGCAATTGTACAGCTATTCAACAACCATTGGTGGAAAATTCTACCGCACCTCTTCCTGGAACTAGCAACAAAAACAAACGAGCATGCTGCAAACTTTGCCCTTCTAAATGTGATAACAAAACTAATATGACCTGCATTAAGTGTAAAAAATATTTGTATTAAGAACACGTGACCTATTATTGTCCCGACTGTAAGAAGTAGTGGATCATATCAATTATTAGACATTTTTTATTCCGTTTTCTTTTTTTTTTCAGTTAAATTGGGTTGAATTTATTGTAAGTTTCACGTTTCATATAAAAAACATTGCATTAGAGAAATAAAGTTAATAAATGTTTAAAAATTGTTGTTATTTTGGTTTTAATTCATATTTCAGGAGTTCGGGCCATTATGACCCGAAGGAGCACAAGTGTACAGTCTTGTCGAGGAGAACAGCAGGGTTAAAGTAGGTTCATAAACAAATGTGGTTTATAAAGGATGCTAAGCCACAATTTCTCCAAACCTATTAACTTTAACGCAAAACATATAGAAAGTGTTCAAGGACAAATACATCCTTTTCTATATCAAAGTTTAGGGTACAAATAAGGTGCTTGAAAGACTCCGAAGTATATATTGTGAATATGTTGACGACCCTCAAATTTGGCACAAAATCTTATGTACGTAGCTCAACCTTACTAGTAGAATCATGATACTTTTGTACCAATAAATGTAGCATTTAACAGATGAAAAAGAAATACCATCCATCAATAATTAATTAAATCTAGTGTAATATACTGTATACGCTTACGCAAATACAGCTTTATATTTGAATAAAATCTCTCACTAGGTACGTACAAACAGAAAAAGGTTGTTCTATGCACGTTCATTGCAAACATTTTAAAAATCGTGGTTATATTTATTCTTATTCTTTTAACTAGGTGAATAAAATTGAAACAAGACTATACTTTGTCCATGTAATATATGTGGAAATCTTAAAACATGTTACTCTTAAGATCTTCTCTCTTTGTCTGGTAAAATCTTCACTATTACTGTAGAAAAAAATTTAGCCATCTCACTTTGAAGGATTACACAAAAGTTTTAGAACGGACCTTGATAAAGTTTGGTCCACTTGACAATCGATGAGTTGTTATAAAATATACATTTGAAATCTTCAATAGGTAGACCTTAGAGGATATTGAATTTTCCTTACAAGAAGTTGCTGTACCTATTGCATACGATTTATCATAACTAAGGCCTTTATAAATACTTTATTTCCAATCTGAAATTAATAAATTGTAGAAATTAGCTATCTCAGTACCTTCTAAATATATTACGATATAAAAATAGCAATATTTTTTATTTATTTGTAATTAGCCCGAAAAGCCCGATAACTCTTTAGCTAATGCAGAAACAATATTATTCCTTTGTAATAATATTAAGAGGTGGTAGGCCAAAGACCTATACCGATGATTTTCTGAAGAAGACAGATATTAAGTTTTTATATGGAAAGTTCCAACTGTAGTCGAGCTACATCAAATACTGGCAGACGAGTATCAGGATTTTCCACAAGTGCGTAGTACCAGATTAAAAACGTAAATTAAAGAAATAAACCTTATCTGTAGAAAAGTATAGACAGAATACTTAGACTTGATCAAAAGAGAAACAGGATGGAATACACTATTTGCTGAGAAACGTGGTGCAAGGTAAATCATTTAAGAAAATTTGGTTGGGTAGAACTTGCTACCCTTAAAAATCGTACTAGTTTTGATCAATATAGAGAAACAATTCAAGAAATAAACCGACACAAATGGTGAATCAAACGACCTTATGGATATCGGCAACAAAATGTTTTTTCTTTGCCAGGTTGTACCAAATGCTACATTGGAAAGAAAAATTCAGCAGGTTACCAAGACGAAATACATAGACAGCATTATGAAGAATGGTTACAATGTGTATTAAAAGTGAGACCAGGAAAACCGGCGGATTGTGCTTTATCATGTATCTTACCACACAATGCTGGATCCCGACTTTAGAAATCCAACGACCTGCTGAATAAAAGACATATAAATGAAACGCACAATCAGGAAGAACAATTCTTACTGGAAAAGGTAACAAAAGAATTACGACAAAAAAGCTTAAACTTATATGGCTTTCAGTAACCCTCTGTGAGTTTAATCTAATTGATTTAGTATCAAAAATAAATTTGCAAAAAGTGACACAACTTTCAAGAATATCTGGCGTTGAGCAATGAAATGAAATAACTTTAATAATTTTTCTTTTGGAATAATCATGCATTCATACGTTCATAACGAAAGTAGGCAACATTATAAAAACGAAGACAATAATATATGTCAGACGGAACGTCTAAACTTCATGTCATATACAGGTTAATAGAAATACAGATACTAACTTAAAAAAAATTCTAAAGCCAACCGCTTCTGTAAAATACCTGTACTACAGTTTCAGCATTTTCAATCTTATTTTATTAATTTTTCACCTTATGGCTGTGTATTAAGAAACTTTATAAAGAAAAGCTATGTTTAAATACATATGTACACATTTCCGTATAAAATTCATCGTTGTTGAGGTATTGAATGAACTTTAACTGACACTTAAATTCTACCTTAGCAACTGATATGATTAAGGTCTAAGCTTAAACACCAAATTTCCCGTACGTAAGTTTAAGCGTTTTGGCATCCACACACACAGAAACACACACCCGCACGCACGCACGTTCACGCGCACAGAAACACATGCACACACACGCTCACACACACACACACACACACACACACACACACACACACACAGACACCCAGACACGCACGCACATAGACACCCAGACACACAGACACGCCTTGTACATTTGTATTTATGCATTAGAACGATATTATTATTGCATAGCGCTAGAAAAATTCCAGGAAAAACCAATGACTCATACTTATTATGTAATCACTAAAAATAGCAAAACCAAATTCTACGTCTGGTTGGAACCGGTGTCTCCATATTTGTATGTTTGCTGGAGAGCTTGTTCGTTTACTAGTCTGTTTTCGTAGCTTAACCGTTTTGTGCATGGACACTTACTTGAATGTTAGTTTCTTTGTTTGCGTGTTTGTATGTTTGTTGCTTTAGATGTTTTTTTTTAGAATTTAGTGTATATTAGCTTGAGTGTGTACTTTGTTACCTAATTTGATTCTTTACGTCGTTTTTTTGTGGGGGTGGTTAGGTTTTTGTGTAATTGTAAGTTGCGTTTGAGTTTGTTGGATTTATCTGTTTAAGAATTTGTGGGTACTCGCCGATTATAAGTGACGCCTGCAATTGACTCTCACCGCCACACAAATTAAATGCTTTATTTCCGGAAAGGAACATTTAATGGTAATTGATTAAGGTATTTGATAATACGGATGTCGGTTTGGTTTCGTTAAGTACTGAAACGGAATTCTCGAGCGCCACCTTAACGGAAGTTGTTACGGTTCAGACTGTTTTTATGTATATTTAATGGATGAGGGCTTCAGGGCTCAATTCGGCAGTTATGAGTGATGCTACAATTATAGTTAATTCAAACGGAGGTCGGATTGGGATAAAAACAAGGGTCTCAGATTCTCGCTTTACAAATATGGTTTTTAATTATAAAATAAAATAAGTATATTTGGTTTAATTAAAAACAAAATTAATTATAGGTATTTTTCTAACATAAATAGGCTAAACTTGTTACTTATTTAGAGACGAAGAAATAGTATCACTTTGGACATAAAAAATTCAATTAATAAAAAACGATTCAACACATGGTCTTGGATAATGTTAGCAATTCAGATTTCAAAAGAATAGACATTGAATTACTACTAGTGCATGTGGTAAAACTTTCGAATTTAATTCTGTAACGCTTTGTGTGCCCAATATCTTTTCCATTAAACAATGTGTTATACCAGTTTCATCAACAACCTGATCAAACACAATTGAAGGAAGCTGACGTCCAGTTAGGATTCAATACAGAGGTAACGGTTATTTCTACCTGTGTTCCTCACTTTTGATTTCGGTCATATACAATTTATACGTATCATTTTACTTCCATACAATGTTCTATTTAAAATCGTTCCAATTACAATGTGAATTGCAATAAGGACTAATAATATTTTACATTATTAGCATGGTAAAGATGTTTTACTGGTTATAAAAGAAGTTAAATGGCAAGCCATTGGACTAGCGTGTACTACAGAGCCAGTAAAAACCGGTACTTTGCACATTATTCCTAATAATTTACTTATCAAATGTTCGTAAATAACTTTAAAAACGTTATTATAAGTTCAAAGGTAAATATGTAATTAAAAATTATTATTAATTTTATTAAATACATCAAAACTTTAAAAACGGTATAAAAATGATATTAATAATAACAATACCCCCCCATGAGATACAACTTGTCGCTGTGGGGTAGGGGGGCTCAGTGGCCACTCTTTACAGCAGTGGTGAAGCTAAGATATTCCAGGTCGTTTGTGTTGTCTCCTTTTGATGGTTCTAGTCTTCTGTCTTTTGTTTCATGTAGTGGAGACCTTACTCCGAAAAAATGCGTAATCGAATGTGTCGTACGTACCGTGCAGAGGGATGGATGGCCACACGTCGCGTGATCTTTAGCGCTATCTTTCAGGTACCAGGCGACCCCTGGGAGTAACTAGCCTTGCTTCAGTAAGCCGGGTTTGCTGATGTGGACTTTTATTTCCGAGCATACTCGTGGGAATTGTATGAGGTTGTCCAATAACATAATAGAGGACCCATGCGCTGAAATGGGCGCTGTTGGGAACCTGCGTGATAAAAGTGCTAATAAAGTGAGAGAATCCTTTCCATCGCTATCACGCGTAATCTGTGAAAAGGAGGATAACCATCCCCGGTTCCTGCTTATAGGAAGAAGTGAAGGAGATTTCTCCAAGATAAGCCTATTTCTTATATAGAAAGCACTGTTTGTATTGATAGGAAAAGTAAAAGAGATTAAAAAGGTGAGAGGTATGTTATTTATCAAAACGGCGACTAATAAACAGTCAAGGCGGCTGATATCTATCAAGAGACTGTGTGACTTCGACGTTCAAGTCAGACCACATGAGACCTTGAATGTTTCAAAAGGGGTAATTTATTGTAGGGATTTCTTAAATTGCACCGAAGAAGAAGTTCTTGAAGAACTAAGGGAAGAAAAAGTTTTAGCGGCCAAACGCATTAAATCAAAGGTCGAAGGGAATCTAGTAGATACTTCAAATCTAATACTAACGTTTAACCCCATTGACCTTCCGAAGATACTAAATGCTGCTTTCTATAATCTACGTGTAAGACCGTATGTTCCAGCCCCCATCGTTGTTTTCGCTGTCAGAAGTTTGGGCATACAACGCAAAGATGTCAAGATCCACAAGTTTGCGTATGTGGAAAACCATTACATGAAGGGAGTCGATGTAAAATACCAATAATCTGTCCAAACTGCAAAGGAAACCATCCTAAAAATTCTCGGGCGTGTGAGGTCTACAAACGTGAAAGAAAAGTTCAAGAAATTAAAGTTACGCGGAGAGTGACATATCCAGAGGCGAGACGATTGGCTGATAGTGCTGTTATTTTGGGCAACTCGTATTCCAATGTCGCCGTATAATCTACCAGTTATACCCAGCCGAATCTTGTCAATGGATGATGAATCCAGAGGTGCCAAACGGAAAACATCGTTGACAAGAACAAGATCTACAGGCTCGAGTATTGAGTCAGTAGATGAAAAGACGTTGGCAGGGGCCAAAAATCCTGAAAAGAAAAGAGGGTGGCCTAAGGGCAAACCTAGAAAAGTAAGTAATCAACCTGAATCAGGATCAGAAAATAGCTGTGATAGTTACTATGATGTTCCGAAATAATTGATCTGTGATATTTCCTATGATAACGCAGATTTGATACATCTGTTATTATATATTATTTATTAGTGTCGTATTTTATCGTTCTTTCTGTGATAATTATGTTTGTATAGTCCATAAATCTGTTTACACAATATTTTATTTCTTTATTTGTTCGTGAGCGTTTTTAATTTATCATATGATTTTAAATTTTAAATTTTCTGTAACACTCGAGTCGAAAAATTGTATTATGCAATGGAATTGTATAGGCCTTCTGAAACGTTACACAGACCTAAAAATACTCTTTTAACTAACCGTATTCTTTTCGAGGATACAATATTGTTCGCAAACACCTTGCTCCTCGCCGAAGAGCGTCGCGTGATTTCCGTGATTATTAGAAATGCAATCCAGTTGATACTAAATACTAATCTTCAGGAAGTAGCCATTACAATGAATGTACCTAGGAAGATAACCATATGTAACATTTACCTTCCTGATGGTAACTAAAGGATTTCGAATCTAGAGGAAATTGCTGAACAACTACCGACACTATTCCTTGTGGTTGTAGATTTTAATACATACAACACATTATGAGGTTCTTTGAAAAATGATGCCAAAGGACGCACTATTCAAGACTGGTTGACTAGGGATAACATAGTCCTCCTTAACGAGGGATCTTCTACATACCACAATGCCCGCACTAATTCTTTGGATGCACTTTACTTAACCTTAGTAACACCAACACTAGTATCGCCACTTGTATGGAAAGTCATTAATGACTTACACAATAGTGATAATTTTCCTATACTGGTCGAGACTGATACCAGTCTACCAGATAAGACAGTCATTAGAAGATTCCTCACTGTTAAAGCAAATTAGTCAATATTTCGTCAGAATCTTAAAATCCCTACAAGTATCGGTATTAAAATAATCACCGATGCAGTATTGAGTGTGGCAGAAATCAACATATCGATGTCGGAAAACACGCCGATGAAGAAACCTCTTTCACGGTGGAACCATGAGGTCAAAGAAGCAGTTAACAATAAAAAGACAGCTTTTAGGAAATATCTAAGGCAACCAACTATCAACAATCAAGTCGCTTCCAAGAGGGTCAGAGCTCTTAGCAGACGGGTTGTCCTTGAGAGTAAGCGGAAAAGTTGACCATTACGTCCAGCTCGAACACAAACAACACTTGGAAAAAGATCAAATCAATCAACGGAAAATATAAATGTCCATCCATTCATGCCATGCAAATTTCTCAAAATATAATCACTGAAGACCTGGTCGATATCGCAAACACGTTGGCCAACCAGTTTCAAAATAGTATCAAGACTACTGCTAATTACCCATCCAATTTCTCCGACACAAAAAATGAAATGGAACTTATTTTTGATGCAACAGGCGACCTGCACTATAATGGAACATTTACGATGAATTTACATGAATTAATATCCAACGAAACGAAATGTTGCAAAATCTCACACCTGAATTTAAAAAAATGTGTATTACAGTTATACAATAAACCGTGGGATAAAGGGATTTATCCGGATGAACGGAAAGAGGCAGTTGTCGTGCCTATTCTCAAAGCTGGAAAAAATCCTCTGAGTCTCCAGCCAGCTATCGTCCAATCAGCCTTACATGCTGTATGGAAAAATTATGGGAGAGGATGATTAACAATGGATTGCAGTGGTATCTAGAAAGACATAATTTTCTTGTGCGATACCAGGCGGGGTATAGAAAACTTAGATCCACCACTGATCATTTGGTCCTACTTAAACATAATATTCAAGAAGCATTTCGGAAAGGAAACCATTTGGTGGCTATCTTTTTTGACACTAAGAGAACCTATGATATGACTTGGAAGCACGGCATTTTGAAACAGATCTATCGAGTAAACTTGAGAGGTAGCTTGCCCTTCCTGGTTAGGTCATTATTAAGTAACAGAAGTTTTAGAGTAATAATGGGTGACAAGCTGTCGGATACGACAACCCTTGAAAGCTGACTCCCTCAAGGATCTACCCTAAGTTGTACGTTGTTTGCGATCGCAATCAATGGTATAGCTTTGAATGTTGCGGATATGTCCATATGCATGTATGATGATGATCTACCATACTTTATTCTGGGGAAATAAGTCGTAAACTACAACCCGCAATCAACCAAATAGCTGCAAATGGGAACAATATTGGTCTGAATTTTTCCAGAGAGAAGACTCTGCGTCCATTTCTGTAGATTGAGAAAACCTCATTACGACCCGGTACTATTTTTGGCAGGTGATCCCATTCGATGCTCTGAAACTGCAAAGTTCTTGGGTCTTACCTTTGATAACGCTCTCACTTGGAGATCACACATAGACCGGCTAAAAGATAAATGCCTGCGAAGCCTTAATATAATCAAGGTACTGGCGCATACCAAATGGGGTGCAGAAACAAAATGCCTTATAAGAATGTATCAGGCCCTGGTATTATCACAAATTCATTACGACTACGTAGTTTATTCATCGGAGCGTAAATCGTTGCTTGCAACCTTAAACTTTATACATAACGCAGCAATAAGGTACTGCCTTGCAGATTTTGGTGAATTGCTTATACTGCGAATCGGGAATGCCGCCCTTAGGATGCAGAAGGCAGCAATTACTTGATAAATACATAATGAAAGTTCGTTCATTGCAGTTCCACCCTAATAATTTGATACTGCATGTAGACACGCAACCCTATGAATTACTATATACTATTAGTCGGCTATAGTACATAAGACACAAAGAACATTTGGACCAATGAGGAATAGCCCTTTCAACGGTGCTTAATGAAAGGATGCTTGATGTTGCACCGGTGACAATATCTGTGGTAAAGATAAGAAAGGATCTGATGGGGCTGATGCGCGATAGTTACCGAAGATGTAGCGTATGAGTGGAATTTAAACTCCATATCTTCGATAAAATTTGCAGGGCAATACGCGCTGTAGCAGGCAAGGCTGTATTGCGCAATGACCGAATCCAGTAAGTTTCTTATTGTCACGGACAGTTTTAGTATCCTCACCGATCTAACCCAAATCTACTCAACTGATCCGATGACTATAACATGCCAATCTACTTTAAATAATATTTATGAACTAGGGAAATTACTTGTTTTTATCTGGGTTCCGAGTCATGTGGGAATCCTCGGCAATGAGCATGCAGATGAGCCTGCCCGTTAAGCCACTTTAAGTGAGCGAGTGGATGTCAACTTGGTGGTGGCAAGCGTTGTCGGTAGGTATCTGAAAGAAAAATATACTGTAGAACCGCAGGAAAAATGGGCACAAGTAAATATCCACCTCTTACAAATAAAACCTAAAGTAAAAACCATTATTCACAATGCAAGGCGCAATGAGAGAGGAAACTGTAAAGATACACTGTGTGACTACTTTTCAAGTAGTAGTCGGAAAAATAGCTTTCTGGAATAATTGTATAGTAAAATATTCCATTAAAGCTTAACAAATTACAACTTTTAAGTAATTCCTGTAATGAAGTATGTTGTACGTTTTTGATGTTTTACATTGAATATGAATGTTCTCATCCGAAACGCATCAGAAATATAAAGTATGATATATCGTTGAATTCACAACCAAGGAAAGAATTTAAATATGGCAAAAATAATTGTTTCGTGCATTTAAAAAAATAAAGTTGATGATGGTTGCTAACAAACGAAACGTTGCACCAAAAATTGAATAACAGCATTAAGCGGAGCTAGAAAAGTGGCAATGAAAATGTGCTCCTTTTCTTGATAGCTCTTCAAATAAGGTCAGAAAAAAAAATCAGAAAATTCAATTTTTTTCAAATATCTCAAAAAATATTCGAGTTCTACGAAGACCATAAATACATCCTCTCAAGTGCGTAACTTTTGTTCCATTTAACCGACCTTCCATCTCTTTCCGTTTCCGAGATCCCCATAGTGGGCATCCTTACCTTGGACAAGGTATATATATATATATATATATATATATATATATATATATATATATATATATATATATATATATATATATATATATATATATACAGGGTCCGCCAATAGTGCGTGGACGAAGCTTTATGAGTGTATACAATATCGTTTTCAAAATTATTTATTGCAGGATTGTGTGGGATCTTTCGGGTTACAATTAGAAAATATTTTCGCAAAAATTACTACTCGTATACAGGGTATTACAACACAAAGTTATATTTTTTTAATTGGAACATACCGTATATTATTATAAATTTGGATTCCCTGGTTAATTTTAAGGGCACTTTATTCACTATGTGAGGTATCATAAACGCTCAATTTAGGCGCTGCATTCCATTTTTTGAAAATTTAGAGGTTGAAAAGAAAAATTGTAACAACCGTATGGAGAAATGTGTAACACAAAAATTTTAATGGTTGATTAGTCATAGACTGTGCTACGTCAAATCGTAAAAATAGTACTATTATCTTATTTAATTTTCGAGATATCGTAATGCAAAGTATAAAATTTTCAATCATAGATAACTTGATTTTTTTAAATGGAAAGGTATACATTGTTTTACATTGTTAGATAGGGCATTTAATTACATTTTTTTATGATATAACATTGTTGGTATTTATGTTTTGCCGTTTTTTGATAATCCAGCTTTTTTACTGAATTTGCAAAGTTTAAGATTTTTATTCATAGATAACTTGATTTATCTAAATGGAAAGGTATATATTGTGTTACATTGATAGATAGGAAATTTGATTACAATTTTTTTGATATAACATTGTTGGTATTTATTTTTTGCCGTTTTTTGATAATCCAGCTTTTTTACTGAATTTATCGATTTTGGAAGAAAATAATATTAAATTAAATGTTCAAATTGTCGACCACGCTGATTTAGACAATATTGAATTCTTTTAATAAAAGAAGCTTCAACCCGATCTAACATATTAGGAGTAATTGTAGCAAAAACATTTCTAATTCGCAATTTCATATACTCAGCAGTTGTTGGTTCTTCCTCATATACTTTATTCTTCCCAAAGCCCCAAAGAAAAAAATCCAATGGAGTTATATCGGGAGATCTAGCTGGCCAAGGTATCGGTCCTTGTCTTCCTATCCAATTTTCGTGAAACGTCGAATTTAACCACTGGGTTACAATTCTGGCATAATGAGGAGTTGCCTTGTCTTGTTGGAAAAACATACCTCTTCTTTGAGCCAAAGGTACATTCTCCAATAAATGATATAATTCGTTTTCTAGAAAATTATGATATTCTACCCCAGTGAGTGTGCCATTGAAAAAAAAGGACCAACAATAGTTCCGCCGAATATGCCTGCCCAAACATTCACTGACCATTTATTTTGAGAGACTAACCGAAATTGGTGTGGATTTTCATTTAAACAAAAATGAAAATTATGTCTGTTCACAAATCCATTTCGATGAAATGTACATTCGTCGGTAAATAATATCCCCGATATAAAATTTTCGTTCGCATTTAACTGTTGTTGAACCCACTGGCAAATATTAATTCGATTTTGAAAATCTTGTTCTTTCAGCTCTTGATGTAATTGTACATGATAGGGGTGAAATTTATTTTTCTTTAACATTCGTCTCACGGAAGTTTGACTGATTTCTAAATTGCCACTTAATTTCGGAATACTAACGTGGGAGTTTTCAACTGTAGCTACAAGTACACGAAATTTATTTTCTCCATTTGTAACAACTTTAGCTCTTTCGTTTTTGGGATATCCAACACTTCCAGTACTTTCAAATCTTTCTAAAAGATTGCGAAACGATTCTTCTCTTGGTTGTCTTCGATCAGGATAACGCTGCCCGTAGATTCGACGGGCCAATAAACAATTTTTGTTTGATTCTCCAAGCACAAATATCATGTCAACTAATTCATTTTGCAAAAAATTACTCATTATAATTCTTAAATAAACGTATTTAGCATATGATGTTTGTAAAGTTAAGCGTCAAACATTCACAGTGCAATAAAGTAATTAACTCAGTTACGTTTGAACATACACGCAAAATGACAAAACAGATACATACTGTTGCTGAATTTTGTTTCTAATATTCTTTTGTTTTCATAGCTTGATGTGATTTAAACAATTATACATACATATGTATGTGAACCTACGAAAATCGACAAATTCAGTAAAAAAGCTGGATTATCAAAAAACAGCAAAAAATAAATATCAACAATGTTATATCAAAAAAATTGTAATTAAATTTCCTATCTAACAATGTAAAACAATGTATACCTTTCCATTTAAAAAAATCAATTTATCTATGATTGAAAATCTTAAACTTTGCATTACGATATCTCGAAAATTAAAAAAGATAATATTACTATTTTTACGATTTTATGTAGCACACTCTATGACTAATCAACCATTAAAATTTTAGTGTTCCACATTTCTCAATACGGTTGTTACAATTTTTCTTTTCAACCTCTAAATTTTCAAAAAATGGAATGCAGCGCCTAAATTGCGCGTTTAAGATACCTCATATAGTGAATAAAGTGCCCTTAAAATTAACCAGGGAATCCAAATTTATAATAATATACGGTATGTTCCATTTAAAAAAATATAACTTTGTGTTGTAATACCCTGTATACGAGTAGTAATTTTTGCGAAAATATTTTCTAATTGTAACCCGAAAGATCCCACACCATCCTGCAATAAATAATTTTGAAAACGATATTGTATAAACTCATAAAGCTTCGTCCACGCACTATTGGCGGACCCTGTATATATATATATATATATATATATATATATATATATATATATATATATATATATATATATATATCCATTTTATTAAGGTGTTCATTTCTTATAACACGTGCAGAATCACTTGATTTATTTATATGCAAATGGTCATATCTTATTTTATCCAAATAAATTTCCAATCAAGTGTTTTTGCACATAATTTAGCTTGATACAACAACTGCTTGTAATATGGGGTCAGGTTTTCAAACAAGAGTACCTTACGGTCACTTTTATTAAATAGATTATCGTTAGTTATAATTACCTTTCTTTTCCCCTTACAATTTGAGACGAACACGGTACTATAACACCTGGAATTTCATCTTGACGCTTGAACCATGAATTTAGAAATTAAGGCTTCTCGATCTCTGTTCACTGGAGATAAGGCGTGTTTCTAACTCCAATATCTTTTCATCTTTTTTCTTATTTTCAGCAACAAGGTTACTAATGTTCTTAGACAGATCGGAATTGGTCTTTTTTAATGCAATCATTTCTTCTCGCATGCCATCGTACAAATTTGATAAGCCCTTTACGTCATTAGAATCTATAGTGTTTTTATAAGCATCCAATGATGGTTTATAAGCATCAAGTTTTTTTGTTATTATAGCAAACATAGATTTTGAATCACCTTTCGGAGCTCCTCGGTTCTACAAATAACACACTTACTAACTTTTCTTGGGAGCAGATAAACGATTATACGTTGTCTTAGCTACTCCAGAACAAGGGAAATGCTCATGGTCACATTGACTACACTTGATGTAATTTCCACACGTTGGCAAAATGTCACCACAAGTAATACAACTCATTTTTAATGCGGGCAATTTTATAAAAACGAGGGTCTTACGTTGGTATCATACGTCGATCGACTTTTATTAATTTAAGTATTACGAAATCAGCGCAAGACTAACTTATTAGCCGACTCTATAAACACTTCTGAACAGCTCGAGAGTTGAGCTGTGAGTAATAATTATAATAATAATAATATCTTATTGTCCAAACAGGGAACCCAATACAGGACTAAATTACATATTTTAATAAGTAGAGGTAAGGCGTGACTGAGGTAACAAACATAAATCGAGAATAACCAACGATACTGTAAATAAACTAATTAAATTAAGATTCAGTTAAGAACAAATTATCTGAATTACAAACGTAATGGTGATACAAATGTTAATTAATAGTTCATTGAATTGATTCTTTAAATCAATGTTGAATATGTCAACGGAAGCAGATATGTTGTTACAAATAGAACACATATTAAAAATGGGTGCTTTTCGTAACATATTGGTTCTACACGTGGGCAGAAAGAATGTTAATGGATTTCTTGAAGATAGCCTACGTACCACAAAATGGATGTTCTCCAAATGCCAGGGGCAATGTATTTTATTGCTTAACAGTTTATATAGGAAGGAGATACACAGACGCTTTCTTCTAGTGACTAGTGGTAGTATGTCGAATCTCTCAAGTAAGACACTTCCAGGAAGTCCTCTTTATGGATAGACACCGTTACTCCGAAAACATAGATGTTTAAGAAATCGCAGCTGAATACTTTCTATTTCATTTACATACATTTTATAAAATGGGTACCATATTAGGGAGCCATATACACTAAGCGAGATATAACCAGAGACGTGTAAAGGATCATAATTGCAGAAATCAGAACACATACGAACGATGAAGCGTAATGTGAGAAAAGAATGTTTTATTGTAGTGGTAGTATGGAAGGAGAATAAAGAGCAGCTGTGAAAGTATATAACCAGATCTTTTACTACTGTTAATCTTTGTAGTCCTGCTAACTTATAGCTACACTTAATATTTATAAATTTCCGTGAGTAGGAAACCACTTTGCATTTAGCTACGTTCAGACTAAGCTTATTTGTGAAACACCATGCATACAGTAAATTCAAATTACGTTCACAATACGGAAGAACATTGAGTCGTCCGCAAATAATAGCTTGTGAGAACCAATCTTCAAAGGTAGATCATTGATAAAGATCTATTTATAATGACATTTCTAAATATCTCGTCAGCCATGGCGTAAAAGCATTACCACAACAACGGGTTGTTGATTGTTAAATTGCTGTTTCTCTCACATACTCACACAAGCGCACACGTACGCACACGCACACGCAGGCACACCAGCTCACGCACGCACGCACAGACGCATACGCATCGAGGCTGCTGATTTATAAGAAGTATCGATTCAGTTTTACAAGTAAGTAGCTTGTAAAAATGACTTTTCATTGTTTATGTTTGGTTTGATTAATTGAAAAGTAACAAGTAAGATGTTTAGTAAGCGTACTATACATGTTAATTAAGCTGTACATAAATACAATTAAGCATTCTCGGCCATTATCTCTTGTTGTTTATCAGTGCACTCATATCAATTATTATCTACATTTGGGCATATAAGAATAAAATAGGTGTGTGTATGTATGAAACTGCTATTAGACATATTAAATTATTTCATAATGAAATTTTGTTTATTATTAAATGGATTTGTTATTAATATCTTAATCACTACCATTTAATACAGGTTGTACATTTATTTGCTGAATATTATTCCGGTACAAAATTATATGTTAACACATCTTAATTATTAATGAGATCAAGCGTTCCTACCAATTACAGTGGCTGATCAAATTATTAGAGCCACCCTGCAAAATTTTAATTTTGTAATTTATTATTGTCATGTAATGTCCGTAATCTATTTTTTTTAAGTGTTCTTTTGGGAACAATAAATAAAAGTAATAAACATGATAAAATTAGGTTTATATTTTATGTTTAGTGTAAAAACGTGACATAAGGGATATTAAATCAATACTTCGTGGTGTCACCTTTCGCGGCAATGACAGCCGAACATCGTCTGGGCATGCTTTCTGCCAAGCTCCTGAGGCAGCATCTTTGTCCGAAGAATCTTCAAATATTGGTCCTGTCTCATCGTTCCTTCAACGATGTACAGCCGGCTTGTACCTTGCCAGCTCATAACTGACCAGACTATGATGCTTAGGGGATGTTTAAAGGTTCTAACGAGGCAATCGGACTGGTATTTTTCCTCTAGTCGTCGCCTTACAAATTCTGATTTGCCCATAAGAATTTGTACCGTGGACTCATCAGAAAAGCAAACCTGGAAACAAATTATAGTTTGGTATCATTGGTTCATTGTATTTTTTCAACTCTTAATACCATTAATAAGCAAAATTAGGTGTTCTTACCTTTTTCCAGTCTTCTACGGGCCCATCTTTGTGATTCTTGGCCCATTGCAATCTTTTTTTCTTCATGGCCTGTGTAAGCAACGGTTTCTTTGCCGGCCGACAAGCTGAGTAAGCCATTTCCTTTATTCTTCGACGGGTTATCATTTCCGATATGTTGACCCCTTGATCTTGCATCATTTTTGTTAGGATTCTACAGGGAGCCTTTCTGTTTTCCTTTACGATTTGTCTAATTTTCCTCTCATCCCGAGGTGTAGTAATTTTTTTTCTCCCACATTTAAGGAATGCGTTGAGGAGTTACTTCTATATTTGCTTCAATTTTTTTTTAATTCTGTACACTGTGGCTCTTGACACGTTAGCAATCTTTGCTATAGCTCTATTTGAATGTTTTGTGAGAGCTAAAAGCGTTTTCATCTCGGATATCTTTCGTGGGGAAATGTCCTTTGCCTTACCCATAACTGGTAACGTATGGCGAGCAAAATATTATAAAATAACAAAATGTTCTACTAAAAAACCAACAAATGGTACTGACGCTACGAAACAACTCGAAACGCACATATAACGGATCAACGCTAACTAACCGCCAACGCGCCAAATGACTCACAATGGCAGCCACTTTGGTATACAAGGTTGCCAGGTCATTATTTTTTCAGTATTGGGTGTGGCAATAGTTTACCAACGTAATAAGTAACAAACCACTGTATTTTATTTTCATAGTGATAGGGTTACTAAGTGAAATGTAAAATATTATAAGTGGCTCTAATAATTTGATCAGCCACTGTAACCAGCTTTTGGATGTTATCTTTTGTATTGTTTGTAACGTTACGTACACTTAATATCTTATAAATTTTGAGTGAAACCACTTTACATTTAGCTATGTTCAGACTACGCTTATTTGTGAAACACCATGACAGTAAATTCAAATTAGCGTTCATATTACGGAAGAACTTGAGTCGACCGCAAATAATTGCTTGTGAGATCATTGATGTATAGTATCTATGCTTGATAATGACATGTTCTAAATATCTCGTCAGCCATGGCATAAAGAATTACCACAACAACGGGTTCGTTGATTGTTAAATTGCAGCGTAAGTTACGCACGCACGTTCGTACAACTCGATAGGCAGCACAGACTCATACGTCATCGAGGCTACTGATTTATAAGATACGATTCAGTTACAAGTAAAGCTTGTAAAAATTACACTTGTATGTCAGGTTTCGATTAGTAAAATGTTTGGTAACGTCACTATTACACTGTCTTGCTTACAAACACTACATATTAAGGAGCATAATTATGTAAGTATAGTAATTGTTTTCGTAATACCAATCATTTATGTATTATTTTTCTGTGATGATGAATAGAACGTTTTACATTTCAGGACTTCCCTCACTTGAGACTGTTTCCAATAGTTCCCAATGTATTTATTATAATTACATAATCGAATTGAAAATAAAATGGGGGAAGTAATCGCAAAACTATGTGTATACTGATCCACAAGTTGATCTACTGCATAAACTTTCGGTGATATTTTCGAATAATATATATTATTTAAAATAAATACAAAATAACACTGTGTATAACAGATCTGATCCGTACTATGGGTAATATCCGCTCTAACCAACTGTCGTTTCCATCAAGTTTTAATGCGTCGCAGCATATCTCATGATGTAATATTTTTGTCTCATACTCGCATGTATGTATTATGCTCTGGTGACTCAATAGAACGTACAGGTCGTAGGTTTCAGATTCACTACTTGAGGTAAACTTTTCAATTTCCAATGTATTTAATAAAATTAATAATTAATTAATATAAAATGGGGGAATATTGAAACTTATTCGGTTCATACACAATAAACTTATAATAATTTCGGTGGTTTATTTCTAAACAGATATAAAATAGAGTGAGACAACACAAAATTATTGCAGGAAAAACTTACTGTGCAACTTTCACTAAAAGTTTAGCTTTGAAGTGCCATTATTACGTAACCATGTTTGAATACCCGCTTTATTCCACAAGTGTTCGGAATATTTGTTAAGTACCAAAGTCTTGTGATACGGTGCGTTATCTAACATGATTACACTGGGATCTTCTAAATTATTAATATTATTAATTATATATATATATATATATATATATATATATATATATATATATATATATATATATATATATACACATGTACCGTGTGACCATTTAAGTCTGCACCATATGAATTTTTTTTAACCTCGGCTGTAGCATCGCACCCATTTCTGCTTTAAATAAAACCAAAAATGAAGTATAGTAACTTGGTTTTACAATCGACGTCATCTGTCAAAAATTACATTTTTAAGAAAAAAATTGAAAAAAAACGCATAAATTGGCCGAATTTCGGAAAAAATTATTATAAAAAGTTGTTAATTTTGTGCTTTTAGACTTATGTACTGAATTTAACAATTATTTTTCATCTTGATTTGATGTAACCTACGTAAAATTCGTTATCTGATGAAAACTCAACATGCCTAGTCTATTTAAGTTAAAAACAAAATGGCCTTCAATATTTTATTTTTAATTATAAAAATTTATCCACCATCATGAGTCGTGTTTGGTGCAAAGTTCGTTTAACTTTTGTTTTGAAGCAAAAAAATATTTTTTGCTTTTCTAGTTACATAGAAAACTCAATTCAAATTTGATGGGGTATGTTGAAACAAGAGTTTTCTTAGCGTTGAATTAAAATTTTTAACAACGTAATGTTTTTTATTATAGACATAAATTTAACAATTTTCTGTTTTATCTCTTTCTTTTAATACTTCAGCTAAACGTATTTCTCAAAAGGATAAATTTGATATATTATGATAAATAACACATTTTACATTCTAATCAGAATCAGTAATGGCAGTTACGTAATAATATTGCTACCAGCAAATTACATGAAAACACGGTAAGCGAAACTCGATACATCGATGTTTTCATTAATAGTAGGCGTTGGAAACAAAAAATGAAAACTAAAGACAATAATATGGCGTTTTGAGCTGTCAAAACGTTCGCTTGTAGTTTAAGCTAGAATTAAAAGTAGTGTAAAGGTAGTTTCGCAACATGCTTTCCCTTCAAGAAAAAATTGAAATAGTTTTGTGTGGAGAAAATACACCACATCGAACTGTGGCAAATATTTTTAACTAGCGACGTCCTGGAAAACACTTGCAGCACTCCACTGTGAGCCGAATTGTAAATAAATTCAAATCAACAGAATCCATAGAAAATGTTTACAACAAGAATAGAGTTGCACGGAAACACACCGAAGATATTGAGTTAGATGTGTGCTTGAGCATAGTAGAAGAAGGCAAAACCAGTGTTAGAACAATTTCGAAGTCTAAATCTGGGATCGGTAGGGAAAGTGTACGTAAAATTTTACATAAAAATAAATTTAAACCATACAAGTCTAAATTTATAAACACTCTACATGACAGAGACTTTGATATCCGGTTGTTCTTTTCATTTTGGTACCAAGGAAAAATAGAAGAGGACTGCAAATTTCCTTACAATACTTTATGGACTGACGAAGTTACGTTCACTTCTAATGGAGTAGTCAGTTCCCAGAACAGTCGATGGTGGTCGCAAGAAAATTCTAACTTCATAATTGAGTGTCGTGATCAATATTCATTTAAAACTAACGTTTGGTGTGGCATTGTAAATGACCAAATAATAGGGCCATATTTTAACTTCGCAACGATATTTAGATTTTTTAGATAACGAAATTAGAGAAGCTCTGGATAATATGCCTTTAGATTTAAGATGTGCACTATGGTATCAATTAGACGGGGCACCCTTACACAATACGTTGCAAGTACGAAACACCCTTGATGAAATATTTTATGGCAGGGTCATTGTGCGGGATCGGGAAAATTGTTGGCCACCTCGATCGCCCGACCTCACCCCATTAGATTTTTATCTATGGGGTTATTTGAAACAAAAAGTTTATAAATTCAGACCATTTAGAGAAGTCGATCACCTAGAAACTATGATTAGACAGTGCGTTCAAGAGATACCTCCCGGGTTTGTGAAAAATTCAGTACAAAATGTTTCCAGGAGAACAATAGGTTGTATAGAGCGAACGGCGGACACACCGAAATATAGAAACATACTGTGACCTACAAAAAGTATTTATTCACTAGGATAAAACGGCAATTTGTTATTTTGATGCTTTATATTAGAAAACTTTAAACATTACACAGTTGAAATTTCAAATTCATTAATAATAAAACGGCCAAAAAATTTAAGATTTGTATTAATGTTCAAAATTGTTATTGTGTTTACTCGCAAAATGCGTGAGCCAGAAATATATTTCAGTTAAAACAAAAGTTAAACGAACTTTGTACCAAACATGACTTCTACATAAATAAAGACAATGTTTGCATCGATTGGGGCTTGTACTTCGATAGCGCAGTTGGTACTCTAGCAACGTACAGGTCGTAGGTTTAAATCCTGCTCGAGGTAAACTTTTTATTTTATGTATTTAATAAAATTAATAATAATTTTTAGTTACATATTTACTTTTGATCTTATTCGTTCATAACAAAAACTTATAATAATTTATTAATAATTGATTTTCGAACCAATGTAAAACGTTTTCCTTATTCACGGTAATCAGCAGTACTATTCTTTGACCCAAATATGAGATCTGCTCCAGAAATGAGTTCATTTTCACAGCCCGAGTGCAGTACAATGCATTTACAACGTCGATATGTAAGGGTTGTATAAAAAATTCTAAACCTCATCTTCTGCCGTCAGTTTTAATGTTTTTAACACATCATCATCTTGCCTTGATCTTCCTATCGTGCCTTTTGAAATATCCAAGTTTCACCTAAGAAAAGAAATTGGTGGGAACCGTTCCCTTTGACGTGTTTTCTTAAAAAGTGGATTCTCTTCCGGGAAATCTCGGGTAACTCCATCAAACCGCAGCGTGGTTTTTTTTTCAATTTAAAACCTATTTCTTCTAATAATACACGGATAGGTGTGGCATTTAAGGAAGTTCAAAGTATTGTATTAACGAAGCTACCAGCTGCTTTTCTTTACTACCTAAACGTTTCGGTTTTTCGGCGAATTGGCAATCAAATGTAAATTCAAAACACTTGACACCTCAACAGCACGATACGATTAACAACGCTAATTTTGTTCTGAAAAGAACAGATTCTTGTGCTATGCGGGACAATGAATGCAAACGGAAAATTGGCGATGGTAAAAGCAAAATAAACTATCAATAGCTGTAAAAATCGTTTGACATAGACGTTAGTACAGTATATGGTTTTGCCAACTTTTTCCACTACAAAAAGTAACTAGACGTTAAAGAAGTCAAAGTAACCAAATACTTGTTTTAAATTTCCATGGCATTTTATTCCGTCGATGGCATGAAATGGCTTTAGTAAATGAACAAAGTATAGTCCAGTACAGTCCCACTTGTTGGATATGAGGGCTCAGGTGAACCCCGCATGTCGTAAAACCGTACCCAAGCCTGCACAGGTAAAGCAAGGGGTGGAAACAGGGTAGGGCGCGGAGTAGAGCGAGGAATAAGAGTAATGGTGGGAACCAACTAAAAGCCGGCTGAACTGGAAGAGGATTGGGAAACCAATCAGAAATTGGTTGGAGAGGAAGGGTGTATGCGGGTTACCTACTCTCAAAAAGAAAATGACAGGAAGAAGGGCGGGTCTTAATAAGAGGGCGCGCACTACGCCCACCTAAATCCAAGATAGCGCCCAAGTGACACTGTTCTACTTACTAGACTTCATTGGAGTCTAACAACATCTAGTGTGCACTTGTAGGGTGTGTTTTTAAAATGTGCACAAATTTGCAATTTAGTCATTTATTTTGTGCATTTATGTTATAGCAAAATGCTCCGGTGCAGTTAAAATAATTAAATTTTACCCCTTCTTCCGTAATCAAGAAATCAAGATTTCAACGCAAGAATCCCCAGCAGAATGCCACATCATTTCTGGTCCAATCCCGTTCGACCACGAATTAGATCAATATTCAGTCACGTTAGAGCGCGAACTGTATAAGTGGAACCGCAACGCGAGATTAATTATCTTTTCCGCTGCCGTCCTGAGAAACCATCTACTTATCTTTCCGCTGCCGTCGTGAAGTAACTATATCATCTACTTAACCGCTTCCATCCTGAGGTCCCATGCGACCTACTGAACCGCCGTATTTATTGTTCCTTCTACCTGCCAGCCTATCTGAGTAAGTTATAATTTGTTTTATCACAATTATCTGACTAGTTGGAAATATTTATTTTCTGTCTTTAGTAGATTATAAATCGATCTTGTCTGTAACGCGCATACACTAACACTTTCTCGGAACGTAAACCCGCGAAAAACAATGTCCTACACACAAATCCTCCTCTTTGCTTTTAGGAGTAGTCCTAAAAAGTACTGAGCTATCCTAAAAGAATTATCCCCTCAGGCGTAGGGCTTCAGAGGTGAGCCTTTTACCTGTGCTTGTCCCAAAGGCGTAGCCCTGTTCGATCTATCATTTCTTCTATCTAACCCATGGATCGTATGGCCCGTTGAGTTAGATAATCCTTCCTAAAAAAACAACACGACATAGCTGCAGCACCCAGTAAAAACTACCGACACCTGGTCGATTAAATAGTCGTCCCAATCCTCTGTTTTAGTTCAGCTTTCCCAGAGAAAAAAAAACGGTTACAAAACCCTGATAATCCGCCATTGATATTACCATGTGTTTATACGTACCCCGAATAAAATCAAGTATTTGTCAAAACCGCTTTCTGAGAGAAAATAAATTCTTTAACTATAAATCCAGTTTGTATTTGTTACAAATTCCGATTTAATTCTTCTTAATGTGAATTTCAATCAGTAAAGTCGTGTGCGGGCTGCTCTTTGTACTATGTGAAATGTAAAATATTATAAGTGGCTCTAATAATTTGATCAGCCACTGTAACAGCTTATTCGATTTTCTTTTTGCATTGTTTTGACTTGGTTTATCTTGAATATGTTTTTTTGCATGTTTAGCGGTTAACGTGTTTGGGTGTTTACTTGCTTGCATTTGTCTTGGTGACTGCTGGCTTTTCTGCTTGTTTTATGTCATTTGGTATCTTGCCTTGTATGTTTGGGGGGTTTGAATGTAGGCAGGGTCTAGTTTCTTCGTTTTGGAGTTTGCGTGTGTATATGTTTCGACGTTGCGTACCTTGTGTCTTTGTTTGAGTATTTTTGTTTAAAAAAAGCGAGAAGTGAGAAGAATTGACCTTGATGTCAATTCTTAGACGTCACTATTACACGTCCTTGCCAAACCCTTTTAGGGTATTGCGAGGTATGTAATAAAACACACATGTGTGACGATGGTTAACTTACATTAAGGGAATGAGCCAATTAATAAATTATTCTTTACCGTTATTGCAATAATCTTGAAATTAGGAAACATTCGTTATAAATAACAATCGATCAACAGAAACTCTATTTCTCCGTACTTTTAGAATAACTACAATATAAAATAATTACAAATTACACTGGTATAACAGATCATGTGTCCAAGTATATGGGTAATTCCACATACTCGAACTACTGTCGTTTTCGCACAAGTTTATAATGGTCGCAGCTATATCTGCAATATGTAATTGTTTTTTCGTTCATACCAATCATTTATGTATTATTTTTCTGTGTGATGAATAGAACGTTTCTACATTTCAGGACTTTCCTCACTTGAGGCTGTTTCCACTTGTTCCCAATGTATTTATTATAATAACTTAATTGAATTGAAAATAAAACGGTGTGGAAGTAATCACAAAACTGTGTGGCTATACTGATCCGCAAGTTGATCAACTGCATAAACTTTCGGTGATTTATTTCTAAACAGAAATAAAATAGAGTGAGACAATACAAAATTATTGCAGGAAAAACTTACTGTGCAACTTTCACTAAAAGTTTAGCTTTGAAGTGGCATTATTACGTAACTATGTTTGAATATCCGCTTTATTCCACAAGTGTTCGGAATTTTTTAGCAAAGTGCTGTGATACGGTGCGTTGTCTAAGATGATTACACTGGGATCTTCTAAATTTATTAATAATTATTAATTTGATATATATATATATATATATATATATATATATATATATAAAATGAAGTGTAGTAAGTTGGTTTTACAACGACGTCATCTGTCAAAAATTACATTTTAAGAAAAAATTGAAAAAACACATAAATTGGCCGAATTTCGGAAAAATTATTATAAAAAGTTGTTAGTTTTGTGCTTTTAGACTTATGTACTGAATTTCAACGACCTAGTATGATTTTGAATTTTTGGCATTTTACCAATTATTTTTCATCTTGATTTGATGTAACCTACGTAAAATTCTTTATCTAATGAAAACTCAACATGCCAAGTCTATTTAAGTTAAAAACAAAATGGCTTTCAAGATTTTTGTAAAATTATAAAAATGTATCCACTATCATGAGTCATAATTGGTGCAAAGTTCGTTTAACTTTTGCTTTGAAGCAAAAAAATTTTTGCCTTTCTAGATACATAGAAAACTCAATTCAAATTTGATGGGGTATGTTGAAACAAGAGTTTTCTTAGCGTTGAATTAAAATTTTTAACAACGTAATGTTTTTTATTACAGACATAAATTTAACAATTTGCTGTTTTATCTCTTTCTTTTAATACTTCAGCTAAACGTATTTCTCAAAAGGATAAATTTGATTTATTGTGATAAATAACACATTTTACATTCTAATCAGAATCTGTAATGGCAGTTACGTAATAATATTGCTACCAAGAAATTACGTGAAAACATGGTAAGCGAACCCGATACATCGATGTTTTCATTAATAGTAGGCGCTGGAAACAAAAAATGAAAACTAAAGACAATAATATGGCGCTTTGAACTGTCAAAACGTTCGTTTGCAGTTTAAGCTAGAATTAAAAGTAGTGTAAAGTTAGTTTCGCAACATGCTTTCCCTTCAAGAAAAAATTGAAATAGTTTTATTGAGTGGAGAAAATACACTACATCGAACTGTCGCAAATATTTTTAACTAGCGACATCCTGGAAAACACTTGCAGCACTCCACTGTGAGCCGGATTGTAAATAAATTCAAATGAACAGGATCCGTGGAAAATGTTTACAGCAAGAATAGAGTTGCACAGAAGCACACCGAAGATGTTGAGTTAGATGTGTGCTTAAGCATAGTAGAAGAAGGCAAAACCAGTGTTAGAACAATTTCGAAGTCTAAATCTGAGATCGGTAGGGAAAATGTACGTAAAATTTTACATAAAAATAAATTTAAACCATACAAGCCTAAATTTATAAACACTCTACATGACAGAGATTGTGATATCCGGTTGTTCTTTTCATTTTGGTACCAAGGAAAAATAGAAGAAAACTGCAAATTTCCTTACAATATTTTATGGACCGACGAAGCTACGTTCACTTCTATTGGAGTAGTCAGTTCCCAGAACAGTCGATGGTGGTCTCAAGAAAATCCTTCATAATTGAGTGTCGTGATCAATATTCATTTAAAACTAACGTTTGGTGCCAAATTTTTTTAGACATAATTTAACTTCGCAACGATATTTAGATTTTTTAAATAACGAAATTAGGGAAGTTCTGGATAATATGCCTTTATATTTAAGATGTGCTCTATGGTATCAATTAGACGGGGCACCCATACACAATACGTTGCAAGTACGAAACACCCTTGATGAAACATTTTATGGCAGGGTCATTGGGCGGGATCGGGAAAATTGTTGGCCACCTCGATCGCCCGACCTCACTCCATCAGATTTTCATCTATGGGGTTATTTGAAACAAAAAGATTATAAATTCAGACCATTTAGAGATGTCGATCACCTAGAAACTATGATTAGACAGTGCGTTCAAGAGATACCTCCTGGGTTTGTGAAAATTTCAGTCCAAAATGTTTCCAGGAAAACAACACGTTGTATAGAGCGGAACGGCGGACACACCGAAATGTAGAAAAATATTGTGACCTACAAAAAGTATTTAGTTACTAGGATAAAACGGCAATTTGTTATTTTGATGCTTTATATTAGAAAACTTTAAACATTACACAGTTGAAATTTCAAATTCATTACTAATAAAACGGCCAACAAATTTAAGATTTGTATTAATGTGCAAAATTGTTATTGTGTTTTCTCGCAAAATGCGTGAGCCAGAAATATATTTCAGTTAAAAACAAAAGTTAAACGAACTTTGCACCAAACATGACTTCTGATGATGGATGAAATTATATCATTTTTGAAAAAATAACAAAAAACATTTTGTTTTCGGCTCAAATAGATTAGATATGCTGAGTTTCATTAGATAAGGCATTTTGCGTAGGTTACATAAAATCAAGATGAAAAACGATTGGTAAAAAGTCAAAAGACTGCCAAAAATAAAAAAGCATAGTATGCCATTGAAATTTGACGCAAAGGTTTAAAATGACAAAATGAACAACTTCTTTTAATATATTCTTTCGAAATTCGGCCAATTTATGCATGTTTTCCATTTTCTTCTTAAAAATGTAATTTTTGACAGGTAACGTCGGTTGTAAAATCAACTTTTTTGGTTTTATTTGAAGCAAAAATGGATCCGATAATCAGATCTATGCTAAAGTCAAAATTAAACAAAATCCCCATATGGTGCGGACTTAAATGGTCACACTGTATATATATATATATATATATATATATATATATATATATATATATATATATATATATATATACATCAGTTCTACATAAATAAAGACAATGTTTACATCCATTGGGGCTTGTATTTCGATAGTGCAGTTGGTACTCTAGCAAAGTACAGGTCGTAGGTTTAAATCCTACTCGAGGTAAACTTTTATTTTATGTAATTAAAAATTATTAATTTTATTAAATACATAAATAAAAGTTTACCTCGAGTAGGATTTGAACCGACCTGTATTTGCTAGAGTACCTAACCAACTGCGCCACCAAGGTTCAAGCTCCAATCAATGTAAATTTTGTCTTTATGTATGTAGAACTGGTGTAAATTCTAAATATAATGAGATTACAATCAAATTACTTATTTTAATGGAATGTGAGCCTGCAATGTCACAAGGATTAACGCATACCAAAACAACTTGACTAATATGAAGTTATTAAAAGTTTTTGTTATGAACGAAATAAGTTCAAAGTTTGAACTTATTTCGTTCATAACAAAAACTTTTAATAACTTTTTATTTTATGTATTTAATAAAATTAATAATAATTTTTAGTTACATGTTTACTTTTGAACTTATTCGTTCATAACAAAAACTTATAATAATTTATTAATAATTGATTTTCGAACCAATGTAAAACGTTTTCCTTACTCACGGTAATCACCAGTACTATTCTTTGACCCAAATATGAGATCTGCACCAGAAATGAGTTCATTTTCACAGCCCGAGTGCAGTACAATGCACTTACAACGTCGATATGTAAGGGTTGTATAAGGAATACTAAACCTCATCTTCTGCCGTTAGTTTTAATGCTTTTAACACTTCTTTTATCATCATCTTGCCATGATCTTCCTATCGTTCCTTTTGAAATATCCAAGTTTCATCTAAGAAAACAAATTGGTGGGAACCGTTACCTTTGACACATTTTCTTAAAAAGTGGATTCTCTTCCGAGAAATCTCGGGTAACTCCAACAAACCGCGGCGTGGTTCACCTTTTTTTTTTCAATTTAAAACCTATTTCTTCTAATAATACACGGATAGGTGTGGAATTTAAGGAAGTTCAGAGTATTGTATTAACGAAGCTACCAGCTGCTTTTCTTTTTTTATCTAAACTTTTCGGTTTTTCGGCGAATTGGCAAGTAAATGTAAATTCAAAACACTTGACACCTCAATTGCACGATACGATTAACAACGCTAATTTTGTTCTGAAAAGAACAGATTCTTATGCTATGCGAGACAGTGAATACAAACGGAAAATTGGAGATCGTAAAAGCAAAATAAACTATCAGTAGCTGTAAAAATCGTTTGGCATAGACGTTAGTACAGTATATGGTTTTGCTAACATTTTATTTCGTCGATGGCATGAAATGGTTTAGTAAATGAACAAAGTATAGTCCAGTACAGTCCCACTTGTTGGATACGAGGGCTCGGGTAAAACCCCGCATGTCGTAAAACAGTACCCAAGCCTGCACAGGTGAAGCAAGGCGTGGAAACGGGAAGAGGAATGGGAAACCAATCAGAAATTGGTTGGAGAGGAAGGGTGTACCCGGGTTACCTACTCTCAAAAAGAAAATGACAGCAAGAAGGGCGGGTCTTAACAAGAGGGCGCGCATTACGCCCACCTAAATCCAAGATAGCGCCCAAGTGACAATGTTTTACTTACTAGACTTCATTGGAGTCTAACAGCATCTAGAGTGCACTTGTAGGGTTTGTTTTTAAAATGTGCACAAATTTGCAATTTAGTCGTTTATTTTGTGCATTTATGTTGCTACGGTGCAGTTAAAATAATTAAATTTTACCCCTTCTCCCGTAATCAAGAAATCAAGATTTCAACGCAAGAATCCTCAGCAGAATGCCACATCATTTCTGGTCCAATCCCGTTCGACCACGAATTAGATTCAATCACGTTAGAGCGCGAACTGTATAAGTGGAACCGCAACGCGACATTAATTATCTTTACCGCTGCCGTCCTGAAAAACCATCTACTTATCTTTCCGCTACCGTCGTGAAGTAACTATCTCATTTACCTAACCGCTTCCGTCCTGAGGTCCCATGCGACCTACTGAACCGCCGTATTTATTGTTACTGTTACCTGACAGCCATCTGAGTTAGTTATAATTTGTTTTATCACAATTATCCGACCAGTTGGAAAGATTTATTTTCTGCCTTTAGTAGATTATAAATCGATCTTGTCTGTAAAATGCATACACTAACACTTTCTCGGAGCGTAAGCCCGCGAAAAACAATGTCCTGCACACAAATCCTCCTCTTTGCTTTTAGGAGTAGTCCTAAAAAGTACTGAGCTATCCTAAAAGAATTATCCCCTCAGGCGTAGGGCTTCAGAGGTGAGCCTTTTACCTGTGCTTGTCCCAAAGGCATAGCCCTGTTCGATCTAGCATTTCTTCTATCTAACCCATGGATCGTATGGCCCGTTGAGTTAGATAATCCTTCCTAAAAACACAATACCTGAACACTTACACGACATAGCTGGAGCACCCAGTAAAAACTACTGACACCTGATCGATTCAATAATCATCCCAAACCTCTGTTTCAGTTCAGTTTTCCCAGAGAAAAAAAAAACGGTTACAAAACGCTGATAACCCGCCAATGACATTACCATTTGTTTATACGTATCCCGAATAAAATCAAGTATTTGTCAAAACCGCTTCCTGAGAGAAAATAAATTCTTTAACTATAAATCCAGTTTACATCTGTTAAAAATTCCGATTTAATTCTATATACAGAAACATAAAATACATCTCATATAAAAACCAAAACTCCTGTATGTTATCTTAAATACTTACGAAAATATCCCATTTAGTAAAAGTACTAACGAAAACCCGAAAATAAAACGTTTATTTATGTTTTAATTTACGATTCCCGTCCTGCTACAATATGTCTAATTACAACAAAGCAAAATGTAGCGTTTGTAAAAATCACTTGTTGTTCAAACCACGGGCCGCCCCATCTCAGACTGATAGTTAACGGACAAAGCAAAAGTATTAATAAGTGAAAACCACTTGTAAAAGGGGGTGTTTACACAATGTTAGATCTATAATGAGCTGAATACGTCACTAATAGAAGTTCTGCGAAAATATGAGGGTTGAGAGTCTATTTGACCTCCGAAGTGAACCGTTGGATCATTATCAAAAGTTTGCTCGGTGCAGCCCCGCGCGCTTTGAACACAGTTTATTAAGATAAAAATGGTGTTAAAATACTTCAAAAAGCTCTGGGGTTGAGCGCGTAGTTGAATTTAAAGATATTCTGTAGGTACCGTTTGATCTTTATGAAAAATGTCAACAGCACGCATCGAGCACAACTCATTAATATAAAGGTGGGTTGAAATTGAAAATTGAGTTTGGACACTATCTAACTTGATAAACATAAAATTCACTGTGTGTACTTTTTTTTTGAGGAAGCAATTTTGTATAAATTAATTGTTTGGAAATTTTGCTTTTGTTCATCAGTATAATTTATGGCGTAATTATTAAATGAATGATTAATTTTTTATTGGCCGACTCTCGATTCTAAATAAATTTGATTAGTAATTGGAGATAATTAATCAGTAAGTCGACCTCGTTTAACTTTAACCACTTAATCAATCAGTGCAAATGGAGTTTTATACATATCTAGGTGTATTGTTGCTATCTGCAGTGATAGTTTCGGAATATTGTGAACCAAGTTTTAGAAACGCGCGTGTTTTTATAGAAAATGAAAAAGTAGTGAATGTTACAGGTTGCATAACTTCGGCAACTTTACAATATGGGAACATGAGATCATTTACGATTACGGTAAAAGATCAAATTATACCTTCATTAAATAAAGGTGCTGTTTCTGACATACACGTTCGTTTTAATTTAAAAATTATTCATAATAGAATGAACACTATTAAAAGAGCCGCATTTACAAATTTGCCAGAATTAGAATACCTGTATCTAGAGCACAATCACCTTACTTCAATCGAATCGTACGCCTTTGAAAATTTACCGTACTTAAGAGTCATTTACTTACAAAATAATGATCTCAAAACTTTGCCTAATAACGTTTTTGTAAATCTGCCAAAGTTGAGCGATTTTTTTATAACTTACAATAATTTGGAGTGTTTCGATCAAAAGTGGTTTTCGTTTACGCCAGAACTGGCATGGTTAGTGCTAAGTAATAACAATATCTCTTTCATCGATGGTGCTGCTTTTCAAGATCTGAGATCATTAGAACTTATTTTATTGGATTATAATAAACTAAGACACATCCACCCTTTAGGTTTTGCTGGATTAGAAAACCTACTAGAATTGGATTTATCACATAATCAACTGACATCTTTCGAACTTAAGCTAGATTCATTATCAATTCTGCAGGGTTTAGTTTTAAATCACAATAGGTTTACATATATTTCTATACCAGCGTTAAAGAAAATCCCGCGTACTTTATCTTACTTTTACATTGAGTCTAATCCATTACAGTGTTCGTGTATTGACGAGCTCATACGTTGGAGTGAAATATATAAGATTGAACTTACTGTCAAATGTGAAAATAGAGACGTTTTTGTACTTTTCCAACAACTGATGAAGAAGACTGTGTTAAGCGATCAGACACTGAATTCAATTTGACTGTATTTGATATTTTTAAAACAGCCTGTTTAGTAATACGCTAACATCTAATATATGTAGAAAAATGTAGAATTATAACTGTTTGTTCCTCTAGGAGACGTTTTTAATAACATGTGACACCTTGGTATCTGTTGTTAATTTAGGATAATTTTTATAAATTTTTAATTTTTAATTGTCAAGATGGTTCGTACATATTTCTTTATTTGTATTACATATTTCAAGTAACTTGAATTCGTGTGCCCGGCTGTAGCTCCTTATCCACGTCTAGGGCGGGATGTACCTGAGTGAGGTCCATTTTGTGAACCTGCTCTTCACTTTCTATTTTATCGTTAAAGCTTACGGTTGTGTTCGAGAATGTAGTAGTGATTTACAATATCCATGTATTTTTAAGTTAATTTAACCTTGTATTTTTATATAATTATCTCAGTAAGTATTAATATTTAATAAATTGAGTTCTGCGTAAATGTAGCTTTACACTTACGATAGTAAAAATAGATAAGTGTAGCACAAGCCAGCTACCAGAGCAATCGAAGTTTTTTCTAATTTTCAATTCAACAAACATGGTCTTTCGATGCCGGATTTCAAGAATTTGCAGATGATGAACGTTACTTTACAAAAATTGCAAAACTTAGATAACAATTTTACAAGGACCACAATAGAAACTGCATCCGGAATAGAGTCAGGTATGAGTTGTTTCCCTTCTTTCTTTTACGAGTGACCAGATTCCTAGAAGCGTTGCATTGTAATTAAATAATAAAAGTTAAGGTAGTTTTCCACTTTAAGAAGTACAGATATCTTTATTGCACGATTTTATTTATCATTTAAAATATACCATGCTGACCAAAGAAAAAAAATGTATTTTCACAAATCTTCATTATTTTGTCAAATTTCTAAGCAAGGATCATTTGAACTTACAGATACAGTTTCCATATTCAGTTGACAAGTTTGCTACAGATATACATTTCATTATTTATTTCCTTTTTAATTTGTTTACTAATGCAAAATATCCAATAGCAAGGATGTCAATCGTTCAATTACTTAACTTGAATTGTTATTGGGTGAATTAAATGATTTCACTAAATTTACAAAGGCCGTTAAACCCGAAGAAACGGACCCACTTATATGGGAACAATTAGCGTTCAGGTTGGATTAAATCAAACTGACTCCCATGGAATACCGTGCATTATCTGCAGATACCACAATATTATCTTTAAACAGTGAAAATATACTATTATTTTCAGATTTTCAGTCAAATTACTTTCGTGCAGTTGCACAAGCTCCATTGATACTAAAAAATGAAGGTATTAAGGAGCATCAAAATATTGCTGATCAATCAGGGAGCGGTCTTAATTCCAATTTTATCAATAATAATTCTAATGCAAAACCTGCATTGAATATTCCCGTATTTTCGGGCCACTACACTGATTGGTGTAGTTTTTATGAATCATTTTCAACCATCCCAAATTATCCGATGTAGAAAAATTTTATTATGTCCACAATTCCTTAAAAATTTCTGCCAAGGATATCGTTCTGCGGCCTAATTACCAAATAGCTTAAATAAAATAGCTTAAAGAACCTTATCACGACGAAGAATTAATTATCTTTGAAACACAAAAATAAACAAGGAATCTTTCATTGAGTTAAGAAATTTGCATGATAATTTCAAATTAAGTGACCAGCAATTCAAATCTGCAGTTATCGCTTACATAATTCGAGCAAAGGCTGACCCGCTTGCAGCCCTTTATACAGTAAACTTAAAATCAAAAATATTCCTAGTATTGAAGAAACTCATAAGTTTCTTACTTTCAAGTGCGATATTTTGGAGGATATTTGCGGAATTCCTCCAAAGTTCACACAGATCGAGTCGGAAATCGGAATAATAGCAAAATTAAATGGCGAGGCAATAAAAGTAGTATCAAGCAATCATTCATAGTTGCAAGCAACGGTAATTATTCTTGCGTCTTATGCAAAGAAAATCATTTGCTTTGTGCTTGCCCATAATTTTTATTTTTCATTACAGCGACGGTTTGACAAAATGAACGAATTAAAAATTTGCAAATATTTCTTAGAACATAGGTGCACCTCAACATCTAAATGCAAATACTGTCAAAGGCACATAATAGTTTTTTATGTTTTGCAAAGAACCCTAATCCCGAACCTACGCCAAACATTAATGAGGTTCAACAAAATGATTATAGTGCTCCTTCTACTTCGCAAAACATAGCTTCAAATGGTTCACATTCCGAAACTATATTAGCATGTGCAAGTGTATACACAAATCATTAATTTCCACGGCAATTGTTAAAGTAAAAACTAATGAAAATCAATGGATTCTTGCTAGATGTCTTTTGAATTCAGGATCACAATACAATTTCCTTTTCAGTGATCTCTTATCTAAACGAAAGCGTACTCCCTCTCCGGTAATCATATCAGTAATGGGCATACTTCCCAAAAATTAAAATTGCATCCTTGCATAATCATACTTTGAAACAGAACATTCTTGTTTAGTTACTAAAAAAATTACAGAAAACCTCCAATAAAGAGTTTCAGCAATTCAAACTGCATCTAAAATATTAAATTAACTGATGACAAATTTCATAAATGCGCCCTAGTGGATGTTCTACCTGACGCGAGTCATTTTTGCATTTTAATGTGTATAGGTCACGCTTCATTAGGAGTAAAAGACAGACACCTTGGCCGCCATCTTAGATTTTGACGTCACAAGACCGCCCATGGGAGACCGCATTTTCCAACCTTATTTTTCTCGCAACGTGCTATTTTACCCCAACACACCCACGGAACCAACACCCCACGGAACACCACCACACCACGGGAACCGCACAAACAAACCGCACGGAGGCGACACCCCAAGACAGCCACGTGAACGGCACCCAAGACACCCACCGGAGGACGCGCAACCCAGGCGAGGCAACCAAAGGCCGCACAGCCACGGAGGGCACGCGGGCAACGGACCAGGCGGACAGGCAGGAAGGAAAGGCCCGACAAAAAGAAGGCCCGGAAGGCAAAGCACACGCAACAAGGGAAAGCAAAAAAAAAAAAAAAACGGCCAGCAAAAGGCCAATGCAGAACACCTAACGAAACGACAAAAGGAAAAACCCAACTAGTGGCGTAAGATAATAAATTTTTGGTAATGAATTCAAATGAATTTTTGTTTCTTTTTCTACGGTTTGGCCAACAAAAGCAACGACGAGCGACAAGGACGAGAAAAGAGCCACAATAAAACAACCACTGAGGAAGGAACCCAACCAAACACAAAACAAGACACAGACCGAGAAACCACAAAACACCCAAAACCCAACGCACCCGAAGAACACACAACGGAACGACAAGAAACCAGGAAAGGGCGAAAACCCAAACCCACGCGGCCACCAAGAAAAACGAAGCCAGAACAGGAAAACCAACCGAGCCCAAGACCACGGCAACGCCACCGAATGCCCACCAAATGAAACACTAACAAAAAACACGCCCAACCAAACAACTTGGCCCGCTAAGGTTGGTCCAATTTGATTCCAATGATTTTTTTAATTTTGAAGGTTTCCAAATAAAGGCAAATTTATGGCGATTGCACCTTACAAATTTAAATGGTTTACCAAAAAAACAATTCCGTTTTTGGGTAATCAACCCACAATTAAATTGTTTCAAGTTTACCGGAAACCCAAAATTCCCAAAAAAAGAAAGGTTTTTTAAAATGGATACCTTACCTTTAAAATTAAAGGAAACTGGACCAAGAAATTTTAGGTAAAGGGTTAAAAATTTTTAAATTGTTACTTCAAAAATTTTTAAATGAAATTTCCAAAGTAGGGTTTTTAATTATTTTTTTAATTATTACTTGGGAAATTTTACTTTTTGGAATTTAAGAAATGATTTTTAATATTTTTAAAAAATGGTTTAATTTCCCTAGGGCCCAATTTTAACCTTAATTTAATATGAAATTTCAAATAAAGGAACAAAAGTAGGGCAACCCCACAACTTTAATTTTCAAAACAGATTCCCTTTGAATTAGCGGCCAAAATTGGTTGCCGGTTGTAGGAATTTCAATTCCAGGAAAAGGGAAAAAGGTTTTAAAAAAAAATTTTCCAAAAAATTTAAAATTAATGCCGCCTTGAAATGGTTTGTGGTTTAAAGGTTTTAAAAATTTTAAAAAATTTCAAAGGGTTTTTAAATTTTCAATTACGGTTTTTTAACTTTAAATTTAAGAAATGTTTAAAAATTAAAAGAAATTTTAGGGAATTTAAATTTTGTGAGCCAAAGGAGAAAAATTTGGCAAAATAGGGCCCCCAAATAAACTTTTAAAATTACCCAAAGAATTAACCTAAATTTGCCAATAATTTCCAATGGTTAAAAAATTTAGAAAAAATTTTAAAATTTCAAAAATGCCCCTAAGATTCCGCGGAAGGTTTGAGGTTTAAAATAAATTTTAATTTCGAATAGTTTTGAAGGAAAACCCAAATCTTTAAAAATTTAAAAAAACCTTAATAGTTTGAGGGTTATTTGGAAGGGAAATTACCCAAGGGAATGGTATTTGAAAATTACAAAACACTTCCAATTTGAAATTTCCAATGGCTTTGTTTGTTTTTGGGTGCGCCTTGAGCGCGGTGTGGTGTGGTTTTGTGCTTGTGTGTGGCCCTCGTGTTCCCGTGTGTCGTGTGTGTGTGTGTGTGGGTGTGCGTGTGTGTGTTGCGTGTGTGGTGGTGTGTGCGTGTGTGCGTGTGCGTGTGTCGTGTGGTGTGTGCGTGTGCGTGTGGCGTGTGGCGTGTGGTGCGTGTGTGCGTGTGCGTGTGCGTGTGTGCGTGTGTGCTGTGCGCGTGCGCGTGCTGCGGTGGTGTGGGGTGCGTGCGTGCGTGCGTGTGTGTGTTTGAGCAGCGTAATAATCATTGTAATACCGATAATACAAAGAAAGAACTTAAACGATTCTGCTATGCTCAAGGGACTGTATGTCAGAAGGTTAGGACGGGCCATTTATAAGCGTAGTCTCTCTTTCTTGAATACGTTCATTAAATTTAACTAGATTATTACTTCCCCATTCAAGGATCTGTTGAATGTCTTTTTTGATTGAATTGCCATTTTAGTTTTACGGCCTAGATTTGTGATAGAAGGTGGATAACAATATGAGCAGACTGAGATAGACTACAATGAAGAGTACTGTCGTCAGCAAACCAATGGACCGGGTTGGTTGTTGAAGAAATAAGATGATCTATGTATAACAGAAAAAGTGTAAGCGCTATCACTGATTTCTGTGGCACGCCCGCGTTAATGCGAATTTCTTTGGAAAGAAGCCGTCAACTACGACACGTATTCGTCTTTTGTGACGGAAACCAGAAACATAATTAATGAGTGTATCGTTTAACCTAAACGAGGTGAGTTTGGCAAGTAAGTACTTATGCCAAAGTACCTCAAATGCCTTTGAGGTTTGTAAAGCGGCTACATCTGTTTCACTGGATTGTTCTAATGTATTGCTCCAATACATTAGAAACCAGGCATAAACCATACTAGTGGTCACTAAGGAGTTTGTTATTTTCAAGGAAGGATAGTAGTTGCTGATTGATAGATTGTTGCGTTGTTTAGACAAAATGATAGTAATTGGTCGGAAGTGGGAGGGATCGGTCTTAGCGGCTTTTTTAGGAATAGGTTGAACATTTACTAACTTTCATGATGAGGAAAATTCCCCAGAAGACATAGAAATCGAATAGAGCTTAGAGCTGGCTAGAGGCAAAAATTTTCCAATATCATTAAGACACGAGTTGATGCAAGGAAATCCACAGTTTTTACTGGTGCCTTTTACCTGAAGACCAAATTTTACGACTGTCCAAAGGAGATGTAGCTAGTTTATTGCATTTTCATTGTTCAAACAGCTTTTTAACTTTAGTGATAACACCTTTGCAGGTATTTCAAGCACCAACGTATTCTGCATAGGTATCTACCGCTCCATTAAATTTTTTCCATTTAGTATAAAATTTATTTTTCAAATATATTGTTGAGAACGAGAAGTACTTATACGATTGTGTTTTTTGGGAATTGGTAACTCCATGCCCATGAGAATCACTTCAGATACTGAAAGAGCAATGTCCTCGTGCAAGCCATATTGTCCTTGAGATAGGCAGTATCGAACGTTAAGAGTGAAGATTGTATTCGGGAAATTGCAAGTCGGGTGAACCCGAACCTTCAGAGGAAACATCTGCTTTGTTTGATTAGGTCCGGACATTCGGACAGGGCACGATTTTACGTCCAGCATTCATTACTCTAGAAACCACAGACATCTTTTTTTTTTAATTTTGTACTTTCAATCCGATATGAAAACAATAAATGCGAGAGGAAATGTAGGGTGAGAATAGATTAATGATAAGGAATAGGGTGACCGGCAGCCCTTACTGAGCAGAGCAGAAATCCAATATTCAGGAGCGCATGGTTATGGTGGTGGTATTTCCCTGGCTAGCATAGGGTATACATGTCTCCCACGTTACATGTGTTAAAACTGACACTTACGGTTGTTATTTTCACCATAACCATAAAGTATTGCATACAAGAATATAGACAAGTGTATCCAGACCATAAAATGGTTTCTCAGAGTTGCGAAAATGTGACGCTTTTACATTTCTGTGATAGCACAATGTTGGTCGTTGTGTTCCTTCCAAAAATATGTTTTGGTAAAATTATAAAAGAAGTTTATTCGGGTAAAAAAAATACAAAATAGCTGAAAACTGATTCGGTGGGTTCTCGGGCGCCAAACCAGGTAAGCAGTGTTATGTTCCCCTGGACGCCTAGATTCCTACTGGAGATAACTTCAACAGCGCCACTTGTCAGGGGGGTCTCAGTGGAGACGTCGGTATCCTGAGGTCTATGGCGGTGGTCGGATCGGTGCTGCTGTAATCAGATTTTAAGCGGCAAACGGATCGCGAAAAATCTTCTGAGTTGAGACTTAAACAGATTTAAAATAATCAACTCGGTATTGCAAAACGGAGGAAAGAAAACGTTATTGATTAATAGAAAATTAAAGATAATTGAACATCCCCTGATAAAAGACAATTTCATTATTAAACGGTTATGAGTAAAAAACTTCGCATAGAGTAACAAAATTATTCACGAAATAAAAATAAATGTAATTTATTAATAAAACAAAGATCACCAAATGGCTAACAAAAAAAAAGATATTCTAACTAAATAAAGTTCTTCATTTTATACGGTCAGCTAAAGAAAATTAGAATCTAAGGTTTACAAAACAAACAGCGAAAAAAATCAGTTTTAATTAAAAAATATATAATAAATTGCACGCACGGTTTAAAGAATTTATAATCCAAAAAATAAAGAATAATGTATTAATCGGTGATAATTCACCAAATTAATAATAAAATAAAATATTCCTAGAGGAAGTTTTGCAGAACTATTTATTAATGAAAATTAGTAAATAAACTTTTAACTAAATTAAAAAAATGTTGTTACTAAGGATTATTATAATCAACGCAGTATAATAATTAGGCTTACCTGTAACGGAGAGTGGTGGCAAAGTAATTATATGTAATATAATTTAAGAAAATTACCGGAGACTGACTATATGCACCAAATTTTATTCCTTCAATACTCTAAAATCTATTGCAGAACTGCTTAAAATGATTATCGCGTCCGGCGTATTAGATAATGCAACTTGTCTTTGAACATGGAATATTTTGTTGTTAAGTGGAAACTTATAACAGTTATGTTTAGAAATCTAAATGTATATAATGACAATATAATTTAAAGGTGGTTATTGCATCTTACATTTCAATTAATTGAACTATATGTATATTATGGTATAAAATTTATTCAATCAATTAATTTAAAAACTTAAAAACACCGGGCGTTCAAATAAATCTGACTTGAAATTATACGGAAAATATGTAAGGACTGGGTTTTGTTTGTTTTTTTGTTAGGTCACAGATGATGGTTGGAAAAGGTATTTTTTGTAATGCAAATTCTGTTTCCTTATAAAAGCAGTCAAAAACTTCCAAAAGCAGTATAAAAGTGTGTCATTAAAGTTACAAAGAACGTATGATAAAAGAACAGATGGATATAATTTTAATAGTGACCAATTAGCAACCCATGGTACAACAACGTACCAGATTTGGATAAAATCATCTCTAGGTGATTACGCCGTACAGACGTATCGATGGCTGGACTGAGGAACTTATACACGTTTCAGATACGGCATTTGAAGACTGTAAATACGTGTTACGTTATAAGAATTCCCAAAGTAATCGAATGGTTTTGCTTATCTTAATTTAACCTTTAACTTAGTAATTCCATGTTGTTTAACGATTGTATAAAATTTATGCTTTCTCTATATATAATATTATCTGTTTCTCCCTATTAATAATAAATGGTAAATTAGTTGCTACACCGTAAAATATCAAGGTCCTCCTTCTGAAACTATTTACTGTAGTAAGGTTCAAATTTAAATAAGTAGATAAAATATCATTTTTACTTTGTCATACACAATGCACATAGGTATTGTTTTTGTTAGTAACTTTTGGAACTATGTCGGGTTCTTGAAACATTTAAAACGATCTCACCAGGTACGTATAAACAGAAAAAAGGTTGTTCTATTCACGTTCATTGCAAAAACTAAAAGATCGCGGTTATATTTGTTTTTATTCTTTCTAACTAGGTGAATAAACAAGACTATACTTTGTCCATGTAATATACATGGATATTATTCATAAGATCTTTTCTCTTCGCCTGGTAAAATCTTCACTACTATTGTAGAAAAAATTTAGCCATCTCACTTTGAAGGATTATACAAGTCTTAGAGCGGATCGTGATAAAGTTTGTTCCACTTGACAATCTATCTATCTATATAGTTGTTATATGTGTACATTTGAAATCTTTAATAGGTAGACTTTTGAGCATATTGAATTTTCCTTACAAAAAGGTGCTGAATAGCGTATGATTTATCAACACGCTTGATACTTTATTTCCAATCTGAAATTAATAAAATGTAGGAATTAGCCATCTCAGTACCTTCTAAATAAATTACGATATAAAAATAGCAATTATTATTATTTTTATTTCTTTGTAATTAACCCGAAAAGCAAAACGTGATAACTTTTGAGCTAATGCAGTAAACGATATTATTCCTTTATAACAATATTAAGAGGTGGTAGACCAAAATCGTATACCGATGATTTTCTGAAGAAAACAGATATTAAATTTTTATATGGAAACAAAGTTTCCAACCGTAGTCGAGCTACATCAAAGATTGGCAGACGAGTATCCCGATTTTCCACAAGTGCGTAGTACCAGATTAAAAACGTGCATTAAAGAAATGAAATTTATCTGTAGAAAAGTATAGACAGAATATTTAGACTTGATCAAAAGAGAAACAGGATGGAATTACACTATTTGCTGAGAAACATGATGCGACGCAAATCATTGAAGAAAATTTGGTTGGGTAGAACTTGCTACCTCCAAAAATCGTGAAAGTTTTGATCAACATGGGGAAATAATTCAAGAAATAAACCGACACAAATGGAGAATCAATCGACCTTATGGACATCGGCAACAAAAATGGTTTTTACAAGACTGCACTAAATGCTACGTTGGAAAGAAAAAATTCAGTAGGTTACCAAGACGAAATAGACAGTATTATGAAGAATGGTTACCATGTGTATTGAGAGTGAGACCCGGAAAACCGGTGGACTGTGCTTGATCATGAACCTCACCAAGCAATGCTGGGTCCCGAATTAAGAAATCCGACGACCTCCTGGAGGAAAACACATATAAACAAAAGGCACAATTAAGAAAATCAATACTTGCCGGAGAAAGTAACAAAATAATTACGACCTTTGTCGTAATTCTTTAAGTTTAAACTTATATGGTTTCCAGTAATCTGTGAGTCTAATCTAATTGATTTAGTATCAAAAATAAAATTGCAAAAGGTAACACAACTTTTAAGAATATCTGACGTGGAACAACACGCGGCCTTCCAACCCATAAAGTAACAATTAAAAGAAATGAAATAAATTTAATAATATTTTTTTTAGAATAATCATGTAACCTCTTCATTAAAACGTTCATAACGAAAGTAGGCAACATTGCAAAAGCGAAGACTGTAATCCATGTCGACGGACGTCTTAACTTCATGTCAGATACACACAACCGCTTCTGTAAAATACCTGTACTACAGTTTCAACATTTTCAATCTTATTTAATTAATTTTTCACCCTATATGGATGAGGGAAACATTATAAAGATCTAAGTTGAAACTCGAAATTTCCAGTACGTACGTTTTATCGTTTTGGCATACACACACGCACACGCACACACATACACACACACGCACACGCACACGAACACGCACACGCACGCGCACGCGCACGCTCACATACACATGCACACGCACACGCACGCGCATACGCACACGCATACGCACACGCACACGTGGACGCACAAGCGGGCGCGGACGCAGGAGCACGCGCACGCACACGCAGACGGACACGGACACGGACGCGGATACAGTCGCGAACGCAGACGCGGACGCAAACGCGGACGCGGACGCAGACGCGGACGCAGACGCAGACGCAGACGCAGACGCAGACGCAGACGCAGACGCAGACGCAGACGCAGACGCAGACGCAGACGCAGACGCAGACGCAGACGCAGACGCAGACGCAGACGCAGACGCAGGCGCAGACGCAGGCGCAGACGCAGACGCAGACGCAGACGCTGACGCAGGCGCAGACGCAGACGCAGACGCAGACGCAGGCGCAGACACAGATACAGACACAGGCAGACACAAATATATATATATATATATATATATATATATATATATATATATATATATATATATATATATATATAATATATATTATATATATATATATATATATATATATAATGATTACCGACAACACCTCCCCAAACATTTAAAGACCATCTAGTTTGAAAAGTATATCTTACAAAAAGTGGATTTTCGGTAGAATAGTAATGAAAATTGTGTCTGTTTACATTTCCGTTTCTGTGAAATGTGGCCTCATCTGTAAATAAAATCAAATGAACAAAATTTTTTTGTTGGCTTATTTTATTTTGAGCCCATTTACAAAATTCCAGTCGTCTTCGATAATTTTCAGGAATCAACTCTTGAAGTAGTTGAATGTGATAGGGGTGAATTTTTTGAGACTTCAATATCCGCTGTACCGTATGCCGTTGAACACCAACCTGCTGAGAAATGGGCTGTTGTCCAATATATGGATTTTCGGTAACTGTTAATAGTACATTTAATTGATTTCCCTCAGTCTGTGAACGTTTTTCCCCAGTATTTTTTTTATATAACACATTGTCAGTTCTTTCAAGACGCTCCAAAACCTTTTCAAATGCCCTTCTTTCAGATTGCCGTCTCTCTGGAAACCGTTGTTGATACAGTCTTCTTGCTAAGAGCGTATTCTTATCACTAGCTCCCAAAACAAAAATCATATCAACCATCTCGGCTTGCGAAAAATTCATTATTTACAATTTTAATTCAAGTTTTAAATCAATTTGCCATAGAATACACTAATGCATCACACAAATTATCAACTGACAATAAATAATGACGTTTCTGATGATCTCTATTATTTTTATGTGCCACGCCTCGCCGTCACGGCCAACTAACAACAAAACTTGAAAACCGTATAGCCTTTTTACAATAAAAAAATGTTAAATTGTCATTATTTCAAAAACTACAATTTTTTGGAATATACACTCTTTTATACAAAGTCACCCTTATTTTTAATGCTATATAAGATAGAATTAAAAAAATAGGGGGTTTCCATTTAAAAAAAATTACTTTATAGGTTTTTTTGAATCTACTTTTTATTATCCATTTTTGATCACCCTGTATGAATGTATTACAAAAATATCAATACAGCCCATTAGAGTAGGTCCCCATTTCTAAGGAAACCAACCATAACTAATTGATAAAGGCTTGATTTAGAAAAGATTTCCACCTATGTTTTGGCCTGCAAACGTCATTTTTGACAAAAAATTAGAAATTTGTCAAAAACGGTTAGACTTAGGTTTAGGACATTATACATAAAATGTGTCTAAAATTGTATGTAGAATCTAAGTATGTAATAATATATACGGTTTTCTATTTAAAAAAAAAAATTTAGTTACTTCTAAGCTTTTATGATCTACCCTGTATAATTAAAAATATTTTTGGAATATTACAACTTTTGTATTTAACTTTTTTTGTATCTCTTTAAATAAAGGAGATATATTTGTCAGACTAATGCGCCACCCTGTATGTGTATATTGCCAAAGTAAGTTCAAAATTTTTGTTTATAAAACTAGGGTCTTGAACAATTGACTTTTGTTGTTTGTTGGAACTTACACCCAAGCGACTAAAAAGTAGAAAATAAAAATAAGTAAAAAAAAATTGTTTAAAACGCTTTTATTTCCAAATGTACTAAAAAGAATAAAATAATTTTTTTATGCACCCAGTTACATCAAAAATTTTTGTGACTAAAAATAGAAGTGTGGGGCATACATGATATATTATACTTATAGCAAAGCTTATCAACACCTACATTCAAACAATGAAGTGCAAGGCACTACGAAAAGCACCCCACACTTTTATTTTTAGTCACAACATTTTTGTATGTTACTGGGTAGATGAAAAAATTATTGTATTCTTTTTAGTACATTTGGAAATAAAAGCGTTTTTTTTACTTATTTTTATTTCCATTTAAAACCTATTTCTTGTAATAATGTACGGATAGGTGTGGCATTTAAAGAAGTTCAAAGTATTGTATTAACGAAGCTACCAGCTGCTTGGCTTTACTATCTAAACGTTTTGGTATTTCGGTGAAGAGGCAAATAAATGTAAATTCAAAAACAGGTGACACCGCAACTGCACGATACGATTAACAACGCTAATTTTGTTCTGAAAAGAACATATTTTTATGCTAAGAGGGCAGTGAACACGAACGGAAAATTAGTGATCGTAAAAGCAAAATAAACTATCAGCAGTTGTAAAAAACGTTTGGCATAGACGTTAGCATAGTATATGGTTTTGCTAACTTTTTCTACTGCAAAAAGTAAAGAAGTCAAAGTAACCAAATACTTGTTTTAAATTGGCATGACATTTTATTTCATCGATGGCATGAAACGCTTTAGTAAATGAACAATGTATAGTTAGCTTTTAAATAGCAAGACAGGGAGAGATGGAAATCCTGCATGGAAAAAGGTGTTCCGAGGCCCAGTCCTACCTGTCGGACATGAGGGCTGGGTGGAACCCCGCATGTCGGAAAACAGTACCCAAGCCTGCACAAATGAAGCAAGAAGTGGAAACAAAGTAGAGCGCGGAGCAGAGCGAGGAATAAGAGTAATGGTGGGAACCAACTAGAAGCCGGCTGAAACGGAGAGGAATGGGAAACCAATCAGAAATTGGTTGGAGAGGTGTGCGCGGGTTACCTACCCTCAAAAAGAAAATGACAGGAAGAAGGGCGGGTCTTTACAAGAGGGCGGGCACTACGCCCACCTAAATCCAAGATAGCGCTCAAGTGACACTGTTCTACTTACTAGACTTCATTGGAGTATAACGACATTTAGTGTGCACTTAAAACGTTTTGCTTCCAATTGTAAAGATCCAGAAATCTGTACAAAAATTTGCAATTTAATTATTTATTTTGTGCATTTATGTTATAGGAAAATACTCCGGTTCAGTTAAAATAATTAAATTTTACCCCTTCTTCTGTAATCAAGAAATCGTTTAAAATTTCAACGCAAGAACGCCAGAATACCACTTCATTTCTGGTCCAATCCGATCCGACCGCGAATTAGATCAATATCCACTCACGTTAGATCGCGGACTATATAAGTGGAACCACGCCGCGAGATTAACACCAGGGCTGACGAGGAGGACTCCTTTACAGTCTACAATAAGATATATATATATATATATATATATATATATATATAAGCTAAAATAAGTAATTACTAACCATAAGCATGAGCATACTAACAAAAAAAAAAAGAAAAAAAAAGCGAGATTAATTATCTTTTCCGCTGCCGTCCTGAAGAAACCATCTAACTATCTTCCCGCTGCCGTCGTGAACTAACTATCTTATCGACCTAACCGCTTCCGTACTTGTCACGTGTTTAAGTGGGAAGCGGAGGAAAAGGAAAGGGTTTTCTACTCACCTGTAGATAATGTAGCCAACCGTCTAGCTTAACGGTTCGGCGGGGTGGAGAGAAGATAGATGTGAAAGCCAGGCGCCAGAAGCCGCTCCCTTTTATTAGAAACAGCCACCACTATCCCGACTTCTGGATAGTGATGGCGAAGGACGCGAGTAAGGAAAACGGGAAAGGAGCACACTAAAGGAAGAGAAATAAGAGACTGCGGTAGTTTAAACAACAAAATATAATGATCGATCCAAAAACAATAATAATTATGAGTATGTATCTATTTAGTACACCCAAAAGGTATATTAAAAAAAAGAAAATGGTATTGTTAGGCTACAATATTCAAACAAAATCTTCGGTCAAACCTAGAAATGAAAATCTGATTTTAAATAAACCAAAGGTTGGTCACTACGGTTATTACCCAAAAAAAAATTGATAACAACAGAAAAGAAAAGCTAACACTGGCAACTGAACGTTCCCTCAAAAGGTTAAATATAAGTAGTAAGATAAAAAAACAATCAATCGCAAAAAAGAACTGTACTTAATTCGTTACAATATTTAAAGAATCACCCCGTATTTATTAAATAAGTTCACAGTTATGACGCAAACAGATGCGACAAAAAAAATTACATCTAAATAACCTTTGAACTAGGTGGTAGTAAAAACCACGTGTAAATTAAAGAAAAAGGCAAGAGTATTTGTAATATAGAAGCTGTTATGACGTTAGTTCTATGCCGCAACTCAACAATCAAGAATGGTTTGTGCGCAGCGTGCTACTCGTCAAAAATAAAAACAAAACGGTAGTTATTTACAACTAATAAGGGTGTGGTTCCAAAGTTATCAAATATTAAAATTAGCAGTAATTATTATCAGTTGAAACGCTTCCAAGAACCCTTAAATATAACTTCAGCAACAAATATAGCATTTTGTGGAATGTTATTAAATACCAACAGATATAATCATTGACCTGCACAGTGTGTACTTCATATAAAGTAAGTATGACAATATTGAAATACTAGTTGATTATATAAAAATTATGTTATAGCAAGTAGTGCTTTAATGAAATAAATCACTGTCGAGTAATTTCGCATAAAGAGACCATAAGGTATGTATGTATTTAAGTACATGCGATAGATAACGATAACACTGACCTTTGTTTATAGGGTGTAAATGGTTACCCTAATGTAGTTACAGCACTAAAGTTGATGTAGACGAATCCAAAGCAGCATGAAGAATCAGTGGAACGTCCACGAAGAAGAACTATAGAACAGAACGTGCTTTTTCTTTCGGTACTAACCATTAAAGTACAGGCATTAAGAGCTAACCAGTAAATACTAAACCATTAAGTGATATCCATTACGTGTAACCATTACGTAATAACCATTACGTGATAACCATTACGTGATAACCATTACGTGCTAACCATTACGTGCTAACCATTACGTGATAACCATTACGTGCTAAAAGGATAAGGTAGGTAAGTATTACATAAAACGAAGGTTACATTAATTACCCATTTGTTGTAGACGAGCACATTAACCCTGCTGTTCTCCTCGACAATACTATACACTTGTGCCCCTTGGGGTCATGATGACCTGAACTCCTGAAATATGAATTAAAACCAAAATAGCAACAATTTTTATACATTTATTAACTTTATTCCTCTAATGCAATGTTTTTTATATGAAACGTGAAACTTACAATAAATTTAACCAAATTTAAATAAAAAAAAGAAAACGGAATAAAAAATGTCTAATAATTGATATGATCCACTACTTCTTACAGTCGGTACAATAATAGGTCACGTGTTCTTTACACAAATTATTTTTTACACTTAATGCAGGTCATATTAGCTTTGTCATCACATTTAGAAGGGTAAAATTTGCAGCGTGCTCGTTTGTTTTTGTTGCTAGTTCCAGGAAGAGGTGCGGTAGAATTTTCCACCAATGGTTTGTTGAATAGCTGTTACAATTGCAGCTGCTTGTTCACCTACGGGGAAGATGTTTTCTGGACAAAATGTAAGGATTTACCAATTGTTTGCCCAGCTGTTCCAAAAACAGTCTTCTATTGAACAAAACATTTTTATTCCAGTCTGGATTTATTTCGCGCCATAAGACGAAAGCATTATAGGAACTGGTATCTAAAATGTTGTAAAATAAGATTACGGGCCATCGATTTGTTTTTCGTTGGCATGTGTATGCACCGATTAGCTGATCTAATGTATCAACGGCTCCTTTTGTAGAATTATAATCAAGTATAATTTGTGGTTTTTTGTCTTCTCTGTCGCTAATTTGTTTCTGGTTATGAAACGTACTCATTGGAATGACCTTCTTGTATTTTTTGGAATATAAGACACAACTGCGGTATCTTTAGTAAAATAAAATTTGGAACTATGCACAACTTTATTTACTTCCATGATAGGTAGCTCAGGCTTGCTTTTCCTGACAGTCCCTAACATAGTAAGTTTTCTTTGAGAAGCATTTGACCCAATTTATACTATGTAAAGAAATTGTCACAAGTTACATTCTGACCTCTTAGTCCATAAGTAAGGTCTAAAACTACTCTCAGCCCCTGATTCTTTTCAGTTTTTCCCTCAAGTGGTTTTCCCGTATATACTTGAACTTCTAAAGCATAAGAACTTGCACTATCACAAAGCATCCATATTTTGATGCCATATTTGGCGAAAAGAGGTCTGCCTGTTTCTGCATTCCACAAACTTTGGTAGATTTATCATGCGATCTGTAAACTCCTCCTAACAGTGACAAACCTATGTACGCCTTCAACGTAATGTCATCTAATTCTGGCCACTTGTCACCGTACACTCTACGACCTTCGATGTTAGTCATTTTCAAAATTATATTTTTCAGATAACTATTGAAAAATAGCTGTTATGTAGATTTTACATCCTGCACTAGTGCATTGCTGTATCTAGTTGGACCTGGAGCGACTTTTATGATATTTGCGCTAGTTGCACGCCTTGATTGAGGAAATGGGTCTAACATCCAAGTTATGGCATTATCTTAAGATTGAACCGATTGAGCAGGTGGCATCAATTGCGTAGGATTTGTCCGTCCAGCATCGTCGAAAAAATCATCGTCTGCCTGTTCATAATCACTATCTTCACTGATATGATCTTCCTCTTCAGAAGCTTCATCGTCACTAACGTCACTCAAATTATCAATAAGTCTTCACCACTAAGAAATTTTTTGCCATTATTGTTATTTCAGCACTACTAGTAGTACGTACAGCAAACCACACTTTACTCTGCAACGTAACAAACAAAACTGTCGGTTGCATACTGCGATATGATATTTACACCTGCTACAAGTTGCATGTCTGTTCCTGTTTCGACTTGCACATGCGGCTACAGACCTGCCGAAAATGCTGTAGTAACTGGCATTGGTAGGTACATTTGAACAAGCATGTGATGATATGCATATTATCTATCCTTAAATTTCAATATAAAATAATTAGGAATACAAATTTATACGTCCTACTAGATTACAGCCTCGGGTCATAATCCGAGGAACATCAATGTAACAATCATGTTTAAAAAATAAGGAAAAAATTATTAAAACAAACAAGCCACCTCATTCTTCAATGGATTAAAAACAAAGTCATTAACTACGAAGTTTAGATATTAATAAACAAAAAAGTTATCTAAACAAGAATTTGATTTCGGGTCATGTAGACCCGAAGGTAACAGCAGGGTTAAAATGGTATACACTGTTTTCCGTAGCCCTCAAACGCTAACAATGAAAGCTATGTTTTACGAATAAGAAAAAAAAATCTATGCCATCTTACCCAAATTTTAGCAACTAGAATAGTTCTTTAAAACTGCAGTTAAATGCAAGCAACAAAGCTGGTACAAAGAGTGTCGAGAGAACCAGATATGCTTTGTCGTAGGTATTTCTCCCAGATTATACCCGAATAATCGTTACTAGAAATTTTCCAGAAGAATTTTTCTAGGGTAGCTAAGATGGCGATCGGCAGTAGGAAGAGAAAACGTGAACAATACTTTTTCGACCAAAAATTGTCGTATAGATCGCTTTTGTATCGGTAAAAATTTAATAAAGAAAGTTCCAAATTATTGTATTTTTCATGCCGCCATCTGGCGAGAATTTCATATATTAACAATTATACGCTGTTAAATAAGTATGTAAATATTAAAGTTACATTATGCCACTAGTAGACGTACATGTGTACTTCTTATAATTAAATTTATGTTGGCGAAAATTTAGCACATTACAAACTTTAGCACGTTACAAACTGAGGCCCCATACGACCTACTGAACCGCCGTATTTATTGTTACTTCTATCTGCCAGCCCATCTGAGTAAGCTATAATTTCTTTTATCACAACTATCTGACTAGTTGGAAAGATTTCTTTTCCGCCTTTGGTAGATTATAAACCGATCTTGTCTAAAGTAAAACATTTTGCTTTTAGTAGTCCTGAAAAGGTTTTTAAATTATCAGGCGTTGGCCTTTAGAGGTGATTCTTTTACCTGTGCTTGTCCGAAAGGCGTAGCCCTGTTCGATTTAGCATTCCATCTATCTAATCCATGGAGCTTATGGCCCGTTGTGTTAGATCATCTTTCCTAAAAACACAATACCTGAACACTTACAGGGCAGAGCTCGAGCACCCAGTAAAAACTACAGACACCTGATCGATTAAATTATCGTCCCAAACCTCTGTTTCAGTCAGCTTTCCCAGAGGAAGAAAAACCGTTACAAAACCCTGAAAATCAGCCATTGTTGTCATTTGTTTGTACGTATCTAATAAAATCAAGTAATTGGCAAACGGCTTCCTGAGAAAAAATAAATTCTTTAACTATAAGTCCAATCATTTTACTTTAGAACACGTCACTAATTATTCTGCGAAAAATGGAGTTAATCTATTTGACCTCCGCGGCTTGAATGTTAAAAATATTGTAACCGTTTGATCATTATCAAAAATTTTCGTAACAGTTTGAACACTGTTTATTAAGAAAAATTTAAAAATTGATAGTTTTGATACTTGATTGTAAAAAATATTCTGTGGGTACCGTTTGATCTTTATGAAAAATTTCAAAAGCACAACCCTGTACGCATCAATCACAACTCATTAACATAAAGGTGAGTTGAAAAAATTTGGACACTATCTGACTAGATAAACATAACACTCACTGTGTGTACATTTTTTTGAGGAAGCAACTTTGTATAAGTTAATTGTATTGGAAACTTTGCTTTTGTTCGTCAGTATAATGAAATTTAGTCAAATTATAAGTTATGGCGTAATTATTGAATGAGTGATTTATTTTTATACGACTCTCGTATGTAAAGTATTCTAAATAAATTTTATCAGTAATTGGAGATAATTAATCAGTAAGTCGTCCCCGTTTAACTTTAACCACTTAATCAATCAGTGCAAATGGAGCTTTATGTATGTCTAGGTGTACTGTTGCTATCTGCAGTGATAGTTTCGGAATATTGTGAACCAAGTTTTAGAAACACGCGTGTTTTTATAGAAAATGGAAAAGTAGTGATGGTTACAGGTTGCATAACTTCGAGAACTTTACAATATGGCAACATGAGATCATTTACGATTACGGTAAAAGATCAAATTATACCTTCATTAAATAAAGGTGCTGTTTCTGATATAGACGTTCATTTTCATTTAAAAATCATTCATAATAAAATGGACACTATTAAAAGAGGGGCATTTACAAATTTGCCAGGATTAGAATACCTGTATCTGGACCACAATCACCTTACTTCAATCGAATCATATGCCTTTGAAAATTTACCGTACTTAAGATCCATTCACTTACGAAATAATGATCTCAAAACTTTGCCTAATAACGTTTTCGTGAATCTGCCAAATTTCAGTGAGGTTTTTATAAACAATAATTTGGAGGGTTTCGATCAAATGTGGTTTTCGGACACGCCAGTACTGATATGGTTAGTGCTAACTAGTAACAATATCTCTTTCATCGATGGTGCTGCTTTTCAAGATCTGAGATCATTAGAACTTATTTCATTGGATTACAATAAACTAAGACACATCCACCCTCAAGGTTTTGCTGGATTACAAAACCTACAAGAAATGGATTTAGCATATAATCAACTGACATCCTTCCAACCTAAGCTTGATTCATTATCACGTATGAACACTTTATATTTAAATCACAATAGGTTTACATATATTTCTATACCAGCGTTAAAGGAAATCCAGCATACTTTATCTTACTTTTACATTGAATCTAATCCATTACAGTGTTCGTGTGTTGACGAGCTCATCCTTTGGACTGAAAAATATAAGATTAAACTTGTTTTCAAATGTGAAAATAGGGAAGTTATTGTATTTTTCCAACAAGTGATGAAAAAGGCTGTGTTAAACGATCAGAAACTGAATTCAATCAGGCTGTATTTGATATTTTTAAAACAGACTGTTTAGTAATGCGCTAATATCTAATATATTATTAATGTTAACGAATAGTTGTATTTTTAAGATTTTGAATTTTTTTCAGTTCTTACATGTAACCTGTGTTAACCAGAAGGTCACTGCTTGGGTGTTTATTAATATGTAGAATTATAACTGTTTGTTCCTCTAGGACATGTTTCTAATAACATGTGACACCTTGGTATCTGTTGTTAATTTAGAATAATTTTCATAAATTTTTAATTATCAACATGGTTCGTACATTTTTCTTTATTTCTATTACATATTTAAAATAACTTAAATTCGCGTGCGCCTCCTCTAGCCCCTTCTTCACGTCTAGGGCAGGATGTACCTGAGTGAGGTCCATTTTGTGAACCTGCTCTTCACTTTCTATTTTATTGTTAAAGCTTACGGTTGTGTTCGAGAATGTAGTAGTGGTTTACAATATCCATGTATTTTAAGTTAATTTAACCTTGTATTTTCTGTATAATTATCTCAGTATGTATTAGTATTTAATGAATTGTGAGTTATAAACGTGTCCTGCAATAGTAAAAATAGATAAGTGTAGCTCAAGCCAGTTACCAGAGCAATGAAGTTTTTTCGAATTTGCTGATCATAACCGTTAGTTTACAGAAATTGCAATACTTAGACGACAATTTTACAAGGGGCACAATAGAAGCTGCATCCGGAATAGGTATGAGTTGTTCCCTTCTTTCTTTTACGAGTGACCGGATTCTTAGAAGCGTTGCATTGTAATTAAATATTAACGGTTAAGGTAGTTTTTCACTTTAAAAATCACAGCATCTAGCATTTTTTAATTAAGAAGTACAGATATCATTATTGCAGGATTTTATTTATCATTAAAAAACTTACCATGTTGACAGACGATCTGAAGTTCTTTTTAAAAGAACAAAATTTACTTTCACAAATCTTCGTTATTTTGGCAATTTTTTAAGTAAGAAACATTTGAACTTACAGATACATTTTCTATATTCAGTTGACAAGTTTGCTACAAATTCATTATTTATTTTAATTTAGTTTAATTTTACTAATTCAAAATGTCCAATAGCAAAGATAAGGATGCCATACGTTTAATTGCTAAACTTGAATTGTTATTGGGTGAATTAAATGATTTCACTAAATTTACAAAGGTCTTTAAACCCGAAGAAACGAACCCATTTACATGAGAACAATTAGCGTTCAGGTCGGATCAAATCAAACTGATCGCCAAGGAATACCGTGCATTATCTGCAGATGCTACAATAATATCGTTAACCGTGAAAATATACTATCATTTTCAGATTTTCAGTCAAATTACTTTCGTGCAGTTGCACAAGCTCCATTGATATTAAAAAATGAAGATGTTAAGGAGCAGCAAAATATTGTTGATCAATCAGGGAACCGTCTTAATTCCAGTTTATGAATAATAATTCTAATGGAAAACTTGTATTGAATACTTCCGTATTTTCGGGACACTACACTGATTGGTGAAGTTTTTATGAATCATTTTCAGCTTTAGTAGACAACAATCCCAAGTTATCCGATGTAGAAAAATTTTATTATTTACACAATTCCTTAAAAATTTCTGCCAAGGATATCGTTCAGGAGTTAGGTGTTACTGCGGCTAATTATCAAATAGTCTAAATAAAATAGCTTAAAGAACGTTATCACAACGAAGCTTTAATTATCTTAGAAACTCAAAAAATAAACAAAGAATCTTTCATTTAGTTAAGAAAATTCCATGATAACATTACACGTCACCTTCGCGCGTCAGATAATTTCCATTTAAGTGACCAGCAATTCAAAGCTGCAGTTATCGCTTACATAATTCGAACAAAGGTCGGAAATCAGAATAACAGCAAAATTAAATGGCGAGGCAATAAAAGTAGTATCAAGCAATCATTCATAGTTGCAAACGGCAGTAATTATTCTTGCCTCTTATGCAAAGAAAATCATTTGCTTTATGCGTGCCCTAAATTTCTATTTTTCATTGCAGCAACGGTTTGACAAAACGAACGAATTATAATTTTGCAAAAATTGCTGAAAACACAGCATCCATTCGAGGTGGACCTCAACATCTAAATTCAAATACTGTGAAAGGCACATAATAGTCTCTTATGTTTTGTAAAGAGTCCCAATACCAAACCTACGCCAAATATTAATGAGGTTCAATCAAATGATTATAGTGCTCTTTCTACTTCGCAAAACATAGCTTCAAATGGTTCACATTCCGAAAAGTAGTACGGGGACGCTAGACGCCATCTTGGATTTTGACGTCACAAGACCGCCCACGTGGGGCCGCATTTTCCACCCTTATTTTTACTCGCTTACGAGTAGACGTATTTTTTCACCTTTTTACATACTCACGTATGAGACCGTATTTTCAACCGTTTTTCATCCCTAATTATTTTTTATATACCCTCGTGTAGGACGTGTTTTTCATCCCTATTTTTACATACTCACGTGTGAGACCGTATTTTTCCACCCTATTTTCATCCCTAATTATTTTTACATATACCTACGTGAGAGGCCGTGTTTTCAACCCTTTTATCCCTAATTATTTTTACTCGCTCGCGTATAGGACGCATGTTTTCACCACTATTTTATGACAGCTCACGTGTAGGACATATTTTCCACCCTATTTTTACACACCCGCGTGTAAGACCGTATTATCTACCTATGGGTCAACCCTAATTAGAGACTTTAGACTATATTAAAGCCATTCAGCCCTGGAGTGTATGCAAATGGACGCGCACGTAGGATCGTATTTTATATTTTCTGATATTAAAAGAAACTAATGTAGTCGTGTGTTGTCGTTATACACTCGGTATATATAGGTAGAAGGTCGTCGTAATCGGGTGGTATCGTTATAAATTCGTGTATAGTTAGAAGGTCGTTGCATGCAATTAAAGAAAAGTGCGCTAACATTTAAGCTAATTAGACAATAGTAGGTAAGATTGGAGACTTCTGGGGCACACCACATTTCCAAGGTCCCACATTTCCAAGGTTGCCAAAACCAAGGTCCCGTACCAAGGTCAAAAAGCGCAATGTGTGACCTAATTACATATCATTACCACAAACCAAGGTCGCAAACCCGCTTTCCTGTTCCAAAATTACAAGGCCATCCGTGCGACCTAACGCGCGTTCATGTTCCACAATTACAAGAACATCCGTGTGACCTGGTTGCTACTCAATGTTTTTTGTTGTGTTTTTGCTCACTTGTATGTTTTCCCACTTGTATGTTTTTCTCACTTGTATGTTTTTGCTCACTTGTATGTTTTTGCTCACCCACACTTTTAACGTTAGGAGTTGACGCATATGATAAGTGTAAAACAAGTAACAGTGATCATGGAAGGAAAGTGAAAAAAAATTGAGCTGTTTACATAAGAAAGTGTTATAAAGATTAGTGAGTAACTATGCAGAAATAGCAATAAATAGTAGAAGTTTGAGAATGAGCAAGTGTGAATAAAAGTATTACTTCATAACATGTCAAAAAACTTTGAAATAAAAACATGCAGTCACACTCACACACATTATACACTACATCGCACTACACTGATAGTGGTGGAGGGACGTTGGAAAAACGAAAGCACACATATATATAAACATTAACAGAGAATACAGATATGTATAATGATACATATTGCTAGATGGTCTTCGTGCTACATACAAACGTGCATTACGTTTATCGACGACGGAGTAGGTCCGGTGAAACTAACTCGGAGCGGATGCTGCTCAGAAGGCCTTGGGGTCAAAGTTAGACTTGCACCCAAGGAAGTGTTTAGGTCGATCCAGAATGCTGAGAAGGCCTTGGGGTAGAATCGCCAGTCTCACACCCTACTAAGGTGTAAAGTAAGACTTACCAAAAGTGTTGTAGGTCGATCCAGAATGCTGAGATGGCCTTGGTAGAATCGCCAGTCTCAGCGACCCCACTGAGGTGTAAAGTAAGACTTCCACACCCCAAGGAAATGTTGTAGGTCGAGCCAGAATGCTGAGATGGGCTTGAGGTAGAATCAGTCTCAGCGACACTAAGGTGTAAAGTAAGACTTGCACACCCCAAGAAGTGTTTCTCGAGCTAGATTGCCAATCTCAGCAACCTATACTGTAGCGTAGTAAAAGGCTTGGACTACTAGAACATCACGTAAATGCGTTTTATGCACTTCTTATATACCCAGAAGATGCCTTGAAACGGTTAGCTGCTTTGTGATTGGTTGTGCTCTAGGGTTTCTGGCAGTGACCTAGATCAACTACGAGTATTAAACAATAAGCATAATACAAAGGAATAAACAACTTTTAGCAGTCAAGCGAATATGAGACGTATTGCGGGATGTAGTCAGACAGCTGACCTTTATATGTAGTAATAATAATCAGATTTAAATTACATTAGAATTCGTAAAACAAGTTATAATACTTATTAGTTACGTAAATAGGTATGATAATGAGTTGAATTTATTTATTATATGAAACAGCGAAAACAGGAGCATTTCTTTTCCTAATTATAGCGAAAATATTTTTTATGTTATTGAAGAGTGTATTAAATTACTATTACTAATAACACCAGTTCGTTAACTCTATTTGATTTTTATTTGCAGAGCACGTATGTATATAATGTATAGAATCTATAAATACATTCGTTTTTTATAAAACTTGCAATTAATGTTCTCAATTTTTTAATTTCATTTAATTGTTAAAGCTAAAGGAATTTAGCTATACATATTCACGATGAGACTGATAAACCTATAATTATATCGTTTCAAAATAATGCGAAATTTAGCGTACAAAGGTCAACCCAGTTTTAGTGGTTTTTCACTTATACAAAGTCTAGATGCTAATAAGTCGTATGACAACAATGAATTCCTTCAGGTTTTCTTATTTCCTTAGAATTTAAAATATTCATATTTATTTAACAAATACATTTCTTATTGAACGATTTTAATTAATGGCCAGTTATGTGTATGTGTGTACTTATAATGAAGTTGCAATAAAGGAAATCTTTTTTTATTTTCAATATGTTTAAAAATTAATTCTGGCTGAAAAAAGTTAATTAGAATCTGACAAACGTAAATTAACCTGCTCGTACAAACATAACTGCATTGCGCTTGTACAAATTCATTTAGTAATTATAACGTGTAATTTCGTTTTCCTGTGGAAATAAAGTATTTTTAATATTATATAGATAAGTGTTTGTATTGATTTTGCCAGTAAGCAGGAAAATCACAATTATATTTTAATACCTGTAATAAAATAAACACGAGGTGCTATATACGCTTACATTGCAACAATGAAGCACCCAGCAGGTAAACCAAATCTTGTTTTCAACTATCTGCTAAAGCAGGCTTTCAATAACCACGTTTATAATTTATTAGAAAGGTCGATTAGCAACCCAACATACGCCTAGTACACAAAATCCTATACCGTTGCGCCTCTTCTTGGTTATAGTACAAAACTTTATAAACAAAAGTTATGTGAATTAAATTTTCTTTAAAAAATATGTCACCTTTTCTTATAAAACTAATTGTTATTTAGATATTGAAAAAAAGTTGAACTAACAGTAAAATTTCACCTTAGGATTTTTTTGCCGCTAAATTATGCGTCGCACCAACAAAAAGGTATAGACTATATAAGTAATCTATATGTTGAAGGCCTATTTTTTACCTATATGTGTATATGTAGGTTGGAAGGTAAAAAGGATTTTCAGTGGTGTAAGAAGGATTATGTTGGAACTTACATATATAAAGTAAACAAGAATTTTTCTAAGAGGACGTCGCTGGAGAATTCATGTTTGTCCTTTTATATTGTTGTAATCTCTAGTTTAAGTAGATGTATGACTCATTTGTGTGTTTTTCCGTTCAAACTATAGGTGTTACACAAAAAATGATTTTCCGGCCTTTTCAAGGTTATCTGGGTGAGGGAGTCCGGATTCACCACTTCTGCCCTCATTCCACTTCCCCACTCAACACTTCAAATTTTGTATTTAAGACAGAGCGGTTCCACTACAGTGTCAGTCCGTCTTTATGCGCCACCAAGTAAAGTTTAAGTCTTATAAAGCGGTGTTACATCATGTCTTCAAAGAATAGTAAGTGTTAGTTTCGTATTGCATCTCTCGGCTACCCTTCCTATCCAACACGTATAGTGCCCTTATTCACATCAACCTACACTTCAGCATATAGTTATTATTCTTTCTTTGTTGCAGCAAAAATGTTCCAGTGTGAACGTCAAGAAATTTTCTCGAAAGGATTCTTTACTGAGACATCAAAAACAGCATGCTGGATGTCAGTATCTACTCCACCATCTGGCATGCAGGAGGTTTCGTTACAAACCAAACCACAGGAGCAATGTGGTGCAAGGAATCGCTTCCGACGATAACAAAGCAGTACATGGACATGATACTGATTCCTTTGTGCAACCAGGACCATCTGGGGTAAACTATGCGAAGGATAATGCGAAACCCGGACCATCAGGGTTGAGCAACTCAAAAGCGGAAGTCTGACCAACGCGATGAACGGTACAACCGAAAAAAGTGGTGAGAGTGTGCACTGCACAGATTGTTCAATGGATGTACCTAGGTATGCATTCCAAGGACACCTCAGAAGCAATAGGCATAAAGCAAATGTATGTTTGCTTGTCGATACTGGGGTTGAAGTGATTCGAAATGCGTTTAAACAACGCATTGTGTCGTACCGCCTGTCACCATGCAATACTCATACTGATGTGCCCACCTTTATGGCAGACGTTAAAGGGAACGTATTGAAGGTAGTACAAAATCAGTTGCAGAAACACTACTCATTAAAATGTAATGTTGAGCTGTTTGGTTTATACTTTTGAACAGTAGGAAAGCACAAAACTGAAATCCTTTCAGACTAAGTATGATATTCTAAGTGTAGGGATGGTGTTAGAAGAGTATTTCCAAAGAATAAGTGAAATATTGGATGCAAATCAATCCGAATTTCAGCATAAAGATTCTGGTAAGTGTGAGTCATGGTGTAATCGATTAGTAACAACTGTTTTAGGGTGGTCCCTGGTGCAATTCGTGTATATAGAGGTAAACCTGCTTAAATTTTCTCCCACCACTGGTTCATCCTATATGGCTGTCCCCACCGAAATCGCACATAACACGCCATAGTCAATGTAAAAATAATGATAATTGTTGCTTTGCATGGGCTGTTGTATCGGCACTAGTGACACCAACGGAGTACCACAACGCACAGCTTCTTACCCTGATTTCCAGACGTTATTCAACTGGAATGGTGTACAGTTCCTGTTAAGCTGACGAATATTTCAACGTTTGAGAGCAATAACAACATTTCCATCAATGTTTATGGGTTAGACGATACCTATCGTGATGGTCAACGTGTCACAGAGGTAGTGGGGCCTCTATTATACCAAAGCCAAACAGGCAGTTCATGTAATTTATTATTATTAGTCAGTAACCAAACAGATAATCAGTATTATGTATGGATAAAAATTTTTCTCGTTTACTTAGCAACCAAATAACTCGGCGGAATGGAGCAATGTATTTTTGTGATGCATGCTTGTATTACTTTAGATCCGAGGAGCAATTAACCCGACACGTGTCACGACTGTAACTTCGTATATACAAAATTACCGGGCGTGAAACAAAAAAAGACATAACCGGGGAATTCTACGCGGAAAATATACTCGCGTTTCGGAACTATCAGAAACAAATGGTTCTACCATTCGTAATATATGCAGATTTTGAAGCGCTCTTAGTACCAGTAGATACGGCTGAACCAGATCCCGAAAAACCGTTCACGAACGTGTAAACACGAACCATACTCGTTTAGTTATTATATTAAGTGTAGTGTAAACGATGCGTGGTCTAAGTTAGAGCTGTATAGGGGAGTAATGCAGGGAGATATTTATAAGACGACTGAAAGTGATGTAAAACGGATATATAATGAACATTTCAAAGCTATTGTTCCAATGACACCATTAACGGATGAACAGCAGGTTACGTATGAACGACGGCACTATAGAACATTGCAGGTGGAGTCATCAAGTCTTGAGCTTAACATAGATGGTACAAACTTTGAGCTGGCAAAGGATGTAATTGGTCAACGTCTTAAGAGGAACGATGTAATTCGTGTAACCATGCCGACATTTGTAAAGTTTTCAACTGCAGCGATATTCAACGTAGAGTTCGTAGTAAAATCCAAAGCACAAAAATGAGTAAAGCCGATGTTGAAGAACTGCACAAACCTGCAAGAAGAAATTTTCCGCGGCGTTGTGTTGTACTAAAAGGTTTAAATGATCTATTTCAAGCTGATTTAGTGGAAATGATACCATATGCTCGGATGAATAAAGGATTTCGATACATTTTAGTAATAATAAATGCATTCTCTAAATATGTCTGGGCTTTCCCCATCAAACGCAAGAATGGTAAACTGGTCGCGGATGTAATGGATAAACTTTTGTCTGGTTTGAAAAGGACACCTACACATATACAAACTGATATGGGAACTGAGTTCTATAATGCTGAATTCAAAAAGTAATGAAAAATTTAATATCAATCATTACAGTAGTTATTCCACCTTGAAAAGTAGTATAGTCGAACGTGTAAATCGCACCCTTAAAGCAATAATGTGGAAAACCTTCAGCATGCAAGGATCCTATAAGTGGCTATCAATATTACCGCACATTATCGCCGAATATAATTCAAGAAAGCATAGAACAACTGGATACAAACCGGTAGATGTATCGGAAAAAATAGTGCATCTATTTCAAAACATTTAAAATGTCAAAAGTTCTTGACCGTAAAACACCTAAATTTAAAGTGGGGAACATGTACGCATTAGCAAACATAGAAGATATTCTCTAAGGGTACACACCTAATTGGAGTTACGAAGTCTTTCGAATATCAACAGTTAAACGTTCAAGCCACTCACCTACACATTACGTGATAGTCGAGATGAAGAGATTCAAGGTCGGTTCTATGAGCCCGAACTACAAATGTTAAACATCCAGACATTCATCTAGTTGAACGTGTCATCCGACGTCAAGGGAATAAAGCTCTCGTTAAGTGGTTGGGTTTTGATACTTCTCACAACTCCTGGATTTCTACCAAAGACATTGTGTAATACGCTAATTAACCTTAATTATATATACTGTAATATTAATATGCAATAAACAGATCTTTTTTACTTTTTTTATTAATACTATCCTATACATATATCACTACATACTACAAAGCGTCTGACAAACACACACCACGATGCTGTTTTTCGAGATTGGTGAAATTATATTACCGTCATCTATTTTTTTTAAATCGTGCAGAATCTCTAGCTATTTGTTCCCATTCTCCTTTTCGCGCATGCCTGTGCCAACTCCCATACTACTATGTAGTGAACTACGTTTTGGACTCATTAATGCACACCTTCTTCACTGGGTGAGTCGTCATCTGATGGCTCAAAATTCGGTAAATATGTTTCTATTTCGTGTATAAATTGCTCCAAGGATATTTCTTTAAGGTCTTCTATTAATCGCTTTATACAACAAATACACTCTGTATCATCTACATGCGATTTTAAGTATTTTCACAAAGGCGTATTCCTCCCCATACTTATTAACTAGATTATTTAAATAGTCATCACTAAATCTACCCATTCCATACACTTTTTCATGATCAGCATCGAATTCTAATGATTGTAACTGGCATATTAGTCTTTGGACTGCACTAACACAATCTACAGCTTTAGGCCACGACTCACTATAACACATCCACATATTGACTAACATCTAATACTATCCCTATTGACTACAAGCGCGTTATCCCCCCAGTTATAGGTTTGGCAAGATCCATATCCATATATAGTTTCTCCTTGGCAAATTCTTCCATTTCCAGAAGGCAGGCTATGTTGACCTCAAATACATCATGCAATGGACCTATAACTTGGTGAATGTTACATTCAGGAATTGCCGCTGGACTTTATTAGGTTTTATAAAACTCTGGAAAGTTCACAGTATCTGCCAACTCCAATCAAAAGCTTCCATAACTGTTCTATAGACTCCCATCCTAAATAGACATCAACTTCTTCACTATCACAGAGGCGTATAATTTTTTCTTGTTAATATTTTCGTACGAGACAGTCTTCGATCCCAGTTTGGTAGGTAGCCATGTTCCTTCAGGACTGTAGAAATAATTAGTAATTACCCTTGATTATCCATAAGTATACGCCATTCCTGCTTGTCAAACACCACTCCACCACTCTTCGATCCACCGAGTTTTACGACTAGCTCAAATCCAAATTTGGGTGATAGACCGACACTAACAAACTTTGTTTTACTTTTATTTAAGAAATAATGCACATTATTAAGCAAAATATCGCAATATTTACTTGAACTTATAGCACCGATAATCTTCGCCTTTTCTATGGCTTGACGTACGATGTTATCCATTATATACGATACTGGCTTACATACATTCCCTCTCTTTTATATACGACACTGAGCCCCACTATGTGTCCTCCTCAAGGCTACTTACGTGACCTTCACGATTATACCATACATTGCTTTAGCGGTCTTGTCGGTTACACCTTTTCAAGGCTTTATTTTCGTTCAAGGCTGTTACTCATTTTCTTTTTTTTTCCAACCTTGTATTCACCACTACTTCAAGGATTCCTAGGCATACTTATTTCCAAGGTTGTTCCCGTTCACTTTGCCACAACAAGTTCACTACACAAGGTTACATACCCCACTCAGTATTATTCGTATACTTAAAGGGAGGGTTTTTACATATACCATAGTTACCGATCTTCACTATGTCAGTTACTCCAGTGCAAGACGATTGGAAGACTCCTGCAGTGTACCAACCACAAACCCTATTTCAAATTAGTACGCGACGGACATGTCAATTAATTCCGAACTGGGTAAATTTTGAAAAGAAAGGAATACTACCGGCTTCCATAACCAAAGTGCTACGAAATAATTATGAACTGGTTCAGTGGAATTCAGCGTGGTATGCCAAATTGAGCAAAGTAATACGCGAGCGCTTTTCGGCAAGCCGTGTAACAGCATATGCTCACATTGTATCAATATATGTTCGCTACCATCTGGTGGACTACATGATTTGTGTCATTGCTGTTTCGCCCGATTGAAACCAGGAGATTACCGCGTAGTGGACCATCATATGCATATGGAGCGCTGGACTGCGCGATACCACCTGTCGCACGAATATTATTGGTGCTCGTCGTGAGGCGCCTCTCACACAGTTATACGATGTGTACGATGATGACTCATGTATACTGTGTGAGGTGTGCTACGTAGACCAGTATCTTTTTACTGTATCTATTTTTATCTATTGTATATATTGTATGTATTGTACATATTGTATATATGTTGTATATATTGTATAGAATAAATTATTTCCTGTCAGTATCATACTGTTTTCGCTGATGTTAACATGTGTGACCCAAACTTTTATTATCCTCAGTATTACAACTGTTTCGATAAACGATTACTAACGTATCGAACATGGTCTGGAGTTCACTCACCCTCATCGCTTGCTGCAGCAGGATTCATTTCCACATCTTCAGACGATACGGTTGAATGTTTCATGTGTGGGGTTAGAATAAACCGATGGCAGCCAGATGTCAATCCGTTACAGGAACATCTACGATGGGCACCACACTGCACGTATGCTCAGCTCCTCGCACCACGTCCGCGCAGATGTACTGAAACGGAAGTGGAGAGGACCTTCTGCACTTGTACTAAATCAAAATGTTTTATTCCTAAAGAAAATCATATATCTGAGTAATACATTTGTACATGTTTCTACATTAATTAAATATATTAACATATCGTTTTCTTTTATTTTTGTGGGTGGGCAAAAATACAAGTACAAGTGACAACCAGGTGGCTAAGCATAAAGTAGGTCACGGATGGCCTTGTAATTGTGGAACAGGAAAGCGGGGTTTGTGACCTTGGTTTTGTGCGATGATATATTAGGTCACGGATGGCCTTGTAATTGTGGAACAGGAAAGTTGTGGCCTTATTTGGAACATGAATTAGGTCACGGATGGCCTTGTATTGTGGAACAGGAAAGCGGGGTTTGTGACCTTGGTTTTGTGGTAATGATGTATAGGTCGCACGGATGGCCTTGTAATTGTGGAACAGGAAAGCGGGGTTTGTGGACCTTGGTTTTGTGGTAATGATATGTAATTAGGTCACACATTGCGCTTTTTGACCTTGGTACGGTGGGACCTTGGTTTTGTGGCAACCTTGGAAATGTGGGACCTTGGAAATGTGGTGTGTCCAGAAGTCTCAATCTTACCTACTGACAATCGTTTTATAATAAAACATATTACAAATTACATTGCAAAGTCCTGTTATACTCCACTTATTATGGTTTTAATTATGAGTTCTTGAAAAATCGTATTAAAATGTAAATAAATGAAACGCGATGTTCATTCTTTTTTATGTTTACTATCACTGTAAAGCTGGTTAATCGAATAGTTAATTACACGTTTTTAAAGCAGTTTAATTTAAACTATGTATAAATAAAATGTTCACATAGACATAAGGTCACAATCTGTAAATGAGAATTAAAAAAAATCTAATAATAATTTAATGACAACAATTAGGCAATCTCTTTTCGATAAAAAACGGAATCTAATAAACATTAATAAACACAGATTAAATAGTCGAAACCGTACATTCACATTGTATGACAACAGGGTAATTAACTGATTATGCAATACCATTAACTGTTTATTGTCATTATAGAATTTAATAGTGTATTTAAATCAAACGTATGTTACCTTTACCTTGATTAGTTACTTTTTAATATCAGAAAAATATAAAATACGATCCTGCGTGCGCGTCATTTGCATACCTCCAGGGCTGAATGGCTCTTAATATAGTCTAAAGTGTCTAATTAGGTTGACCCATAGGGTGATAATACGGTCTCACACGCGGTGTGTAAAAATAGGAGTCGAAAATATGTCCTACGTGAACTGTCATAAAATAGTGGTGAAAACACACGTCCTATACGCGAGCAGTAAAAAATAATTAGGGATAAAACAGTTTGAAAACACGGCCTCACACGTAGGTATATGTAAAAATAATTAGGGATGAAAATAGGGTGGAAAAATACGGTCTCACACGTGGGTATGTAAAAATAAGGATGAAAAACACGTCCTACGAGTATATAAAAATAATTAGGGATGAAAAGGGTTGAAATACGGTCTCACGTGAGTGTGCAAAAATAGGTGAAAAATACGTCCTACACGTAAGCGAGTAAAAATAAGGGCGGAAAATGCGGTCCCACGTGGGCGGTGTTGTGACGTCAAAATCCAAGATGGCGTCTAGTGTCCCGTACTATTCGAAACTATATTAGCATGTGCAAGTGTGTACCCAAATCAAGTTTTACTTTCCACGGTAATTGTTAAAGTAAAAAACTACTGAAAATAAATGGATTCTTGCTAGATGCCTTTTGACTCAGGATCACAACACAATTTCCTTTTCAGTGATCTCTTATCTAAACTAAAACGTACTCCCACTCCGGTAAACATATCAGTAATGGATATAAATGGTAGTAGTTCCCAATTAACGGGCGCCGTAAAAATTAAAAATGCATCCTTGCATAATAACTTTGAATCTGAACATTCTTGTTCAGTTACTAAAAAAATTACAGAAAACCTTCCATAAAGGTTTCAGCAATTCAAACATTGTCATTGCATCTAAATATTAAATTAGTTCATAAATCCACCTTAGTGGATGTTCAACTTGACGCGAGTCATTTTTACAGTTTAATGTATATAGGTCACGCTTCATTAGGTAAACATAAACCAATCTTACAGAAATCCCTTCTGGGCTGGGTAATATCTGGTATTCTTGTTTTTAGAACTAATCACCCAAATACTAATTTAGATTCCAACGTAGTTTATACGAACTGTGCCATTAGAAGTTCTTCTCTAAACTCTTATGACATGCTACATTATTTAATTTGCAAGTTTTGGCAGACTAAAAATGTCGAGCCTAAGAGTTAATTTTCATTATTATTTAGAGAATAGAAACTTTGTGTAACTCATTTTGTTGAGACAATCTCTCAAAACCAAGATGGAAATCTCATCGTATCCATTCTATTTAATTCTAAGCTTTTGCAATTGGGTCACACATCGTTTCTTTAATCTAGAGAGAAAATTATCTAAGGATAAGTTTCTTCACGAAGAATATTCTAAATTCATACACGAATATGTTGGATTATGTCATGCCACTTAAATTTACAGTGACGACGGAAATGCGTCAAAAAATAATTGTAGAGTGATTATTTCATCTCTTGATGGCAACTTGTGCATTAGCACTATACCAAGGTTTTACCTTCCACATCACGCCGTTATGAAGTCAAACTACCTTACTACAAAATTACGGGTGGTTTTTGATGGCAGTGTCAAATCTGATACAAATATTTTTATAACCGATACTGAAATTGTTGCTTCAAGATGATCTTGTTTCTACTTTGCTACGGTTTCACCAACACAAAATTGCACTTACTGACGTTGCAAAAAACAATACAAGATGATAAATGTTCAGCCACAATTAAGATTTATTTGCGTAATCAACCAAACGATCCCATTGACACTTATCAATTAACTACTGTTACTTCCACCAGTTATCTGGTCACTATATGTTTGTAATATTTAGCGATTAATACTACAAAATATTCCCAACGTTCTTAGGTCCTGTTTTCTATGGACGATTTACTTTACATTACGGAAATTGTACAAGAAATTCTTCAGGTAAAGGGCGAATTAACCCACATTCTTTCATCTGTCTTAAGAAAATTTTTATCGGATGTTCAGAAGTCATGGAAAATCCTTCCAATTCCGA